>BQNB010094888.1:0-26008 GCA_026074375.1 Tanacetum coccineum
TTTTATCAAGGGTAACTTGGTAACTTTCTTAATTACTCTCGGGATTATATTATTTTATATTATATTTTAGGTATATAAAACTTTCAATCAAGACCTGTGTTAAAAATCTTAAGTACGGGTTAGAGGTCGAATATGCTATATTCGTTTAATGAATATGCCGTATTGACAAGTCTGACAATAAAGTTTTAAGTGCTAAAAAATAAAATGGATAACGTCCAGGTAGGGTTAATACGCCGTATCCATTAAGTTTGGATACGCCGTATCGACGACCTAGGAAGATGTTAGCCTTAAAATATTGAGTCAGAAATGGAAGCTCAGTCATTCAGTCAGGAATCCTTGGTCTTTATATTATTAACGTTGTAATAGGCTAAGATAGGGTAACGGGTTCATTTAATGTAATCTAATATTCCATGTGTTGTGGGCTAAAGCCCAAGTAATCCTGAGCCCGACCCATAAAAAGCCCATAGGCGTCCAAGCCTTATGGTCTAGATATAAATACCCCTTCTCCTCTATGGAGAAGGGTTGGTTGCTTATTTGTGTGTAAACATTTCACATTGTTCAATCCATCCTTCCTTTCTCTCTCTAGTTTCTCTCTTTAACTTCCTTCTCTTTTCTTCTCATCTTCTTCCTATTTTCTCTTATTGAATTCGTGTATTATGGTGAAGTGAAGTGATATCATAGGTTCCTACAATTGGTATCAAAAGCCTCGGGTGGGTTTAGTGAATGGTATGTGGTTGTATAGTTTGAGCTTATTTGGTTTACACAAGCCACGACTCAAAGTCTCTAGCTTATTTCTTCTAAATTTTTTAATCTTTCTAATATCATTTCATTTGTAGTCTTTTATATGATATTGTTCGTAGCTTCTTTACGCGTCAAACAGTTTTGTTTAGCTCATTTAAGGGTTATTATTCTTAACTTATATTGTTTCCCTTTTTGAGTCTATACGTATACGAAAAACATAAAAATATGTACTTTCCTTGCTAAAAAGCTTCTCTAGGTTATTTTTTCATAGCTTTAATCTGGTACAACAACTTATTGTGTTGTCCTTGCCGTAGCTTATTTTCGATTTAAAGCTTATTTTAGAGTCAAAAGCTTTTCATTTTCGTGGCTTATTTTATGATTAACAACTTATTTTGAAGCTTATTTTTTTGGGTTGGATTACTTGTTTGAACACGGTTTGACACAAGGGACAAGGAGACATAGATCCAAGAAAAGAGCTTCAAAGGACATAGTACTATGTCACCTTGTCCCTTGTGTCATACAAACAAAAAGTACTATGTCCATACAAACAAAAAGTACTATGTCCTAGACTTCAAAATTTAATTAAAATTAAAATTCATTAAAATTCAAAATTTACAATTAATTTACAATTGTTTAATTCATTAAAATTCAAAATTAAACAATTTTAATTAATTTAAACAATTAATTAATTAAAATTCAAAATTTACAATTTTAGTTCCTAGACTTCAAGACAATTCACCATTCATCCTTTCTTTGTTTGTTAACTCTCATACTTGAAACTGTTTTTCACCGTTAGTCCTTCAAGCATCAATCATTAACAAAATAAGTCAAGTACTTCAAAAACAACAATTCTCTTTTCCTGATTTCTTCTTGATTTAGTATAATCCCGCGAAATACTCACTTCTTTTCTCGATTTAATCAAGACTTGTAAAATCCTATTAACTAGATTTCCACACTTAAATCCACAACAACATTACTTTACCTACTTAAGATCCTACAAATCATTTTCACTTCATAATTCACATTAAAATGGAAACGGAATATACTTTATCTTCGTGTTTAAATTTGGAAGAACATCAAATGCAACAAATACAAGACAAACCAAAAAAGAGTTGCAATAACAATTTACAAACTCAAACATCAAATGCTCTTCACAATGCCATCATGGAAGCAGGTGGTAAAGATCGTCCACCAATGTTAGCACCTGGTAATTATTTTTAGTGGAAATCTAGAATCAAAAGATACATCGACACCAAACCTAACAACGAACACATCCAATATTGTTTCCAGAATCCACCTTAGAAATTCAAATGGACTGAGAAGACTGTTCCAGTTATAGAAGGTAGTTCAGAAACCACTACAGAAGGGTACATAGAGAACTATAAGAATGTGTCACAAGACTGAGAAGACTGCTCCAGTTATAGAAGGTACTCTACAGTTGATGCTTGTCTATATGCATGTGAGATGTGGAAAGCAATTGAAATGTTGAAACAAGGTAAATCAATCAATGTTCAAGATCTTGAAACCAATTTATATTGGGAGTTTGGAAAATTCACATCACGAGATGGTGAATCACTTGAATCGTATTACTCACGGTTTTACAAGATGATGAATAAGCTTTTCAGAAATCAATGTGATGTTACCAGTCATCAAGTGAATGTCCAGTTCTTACTTCAACTACAGCCAGAATGGCAAAGGTTTGTGACACTTGTTAAGCAGAGTCAAGAGCTGAAGATCATCAGTATCATCTTTCCAATCAGCTTGTTCTGCATTCAACTGAACCCCAGCTTCCTCTTGTTTACATAATAACATCTTATCCTTGTGATAAGCTGCATCCTTTACTCGTTTTGGTTTTTGACATTCCCTTGATACATGCCCACATTCCTTGATACATGCCCATATTCCTACCGGAGTACCTACATTTTCCCTAGCCCCAGCAACATTAACTGCCCTCTGATTATCATACCCAGTTCCTCTGTTGATTCTTGGAGAATTATCTTGATTAGCTCGACTGGTGTTTGATGAAGTTCGAAGGTTGTTGTTGGTAGGTTTGTAGATTTTCTTGAACGAGAGAGAAATTAAAGCCATGAGTTTGTCAATCTCCTTTTCCTTTGACATTTCCTCATCTTCAGTAACCGTAGCAGGTTCTGGATCATAAGTAGGAGCAGAAGAGGTAACAATTGCTTTTCCTCTGTTTCTGGTAGACTGTTGCGATCTGGTGGAGGAATATTGAGTGTTTTGAGTAGGATGGTTTTGATGATGGTAAACTGGTTGTTGTTGAGCAACAAGTGCAAGTGGATTAGCAGTACGTGCTAGTCTTTCAGCTCTTATCTCATTGACTTCATTCTGGTGTTGCTTCAGAATGTCATAAAGCTTGTGATAGGAGACAGTCTTCAGCTCTTGACTCTGCTTAACAAGTGTCACAAACCTTTGCCATTCTGGTTGTAGTTGAAGTAAGAACTGGACATTCACTTGATGATTTGTAACATGACACTGATTTCTGACAAGCTCATTCATCATCTTGTAAAACCGTGAGTAATACGATTCAAGTGATTCACCATCCCGTGATGTGAATTTTCCAAACTCCCAATATAAATTGGTTTCAAGATCTTGAACATTGATTGATTCACCTTGTTTCAACCTTTCAATGGCTTTCCACATTTCACATGCATTCGGACAAGCATCAACTGTGGAGTAGATATCGTTATCTATCCCTGTGAGAATGATCTGAACGGCTTCAGCTTCAGCATTCAGTTGATCTCGTATGTCTTGTGAAACATTCTTATAGTTCTCCATATACCTCTCTGTAGTTGTTTCAGAACTACCTTCAGCAACTGGAACTGTTTTCTCAGCCCATTGATACGTGTATGGTGGATTTTGGAGACAATGGTGGATGAGTTCACTGTTAGGTTTGGTGTCAATGTATCTCTTGATTCTGGATTTCCACTGAACATAATTACCCGGTGCTAACATTGGTGGACGATCTTTGCTACCTGCTTCCATGATAGCATTATGAAGAGCATTTGATGATTGAGTTTGCAAATTGGTATTTGAATTTGACATTTTGATGAAGTTGTTGTAAATGGATATCGGATCTTAAGTGTTATGAAGTGATTGATTGTGGTTTTAAATGAATTAACGTTCACGGGATTTTACAAATCTTTGATTAAAACCGAGAAAAGAATCGTATCTTTCGCGGGATTTTACAAAATCAAGAAGAAACCGTAAATGAATTGAATTTAAAGTTAATGTTGATTATGAGGTTGGTTTATGTTAATTGATTATATGCTAAGTTCAAAATGAAGTTCTAAGTCCTTGAGGTTTGTTGTCTACAGAAGGTCAAGGTGTAGCAAGTCTCAACAAAGAACGATTGTCAAATCTCAATCAAGAATGTTTGACAAATCTAAATAGACAAATCTCAAGAGGCAAGTCTCAAGAGTAGGAAAATCTCAAGAGTAATCTTGGGCAAACCTCAATGAGCAAAACGCAACACTTGATCGTAGCAAAACGCAGTGACTTTATGAGCAAAACGCAATGTGTCTTTGAAGCAAAACGCAGTGACTTTATGAGCAAAACGCAACGAGTATGAACAAAACGCAACGAGTATGATCAAAACGCAACGAGTATGATCAAAACGCAACGAGTCTGAGCAAAACGCAACGAATCTAATCAAAACGCAATCAACTCTTGAGGCAAAACGCAATCAAGAAATTAATTGGGCAGAGTTTCTCTTAGTCAAAACGCAGTGAGGGTCTTCAACTTGTTACAAAACGCAATACACAAAACGCAAGTACTTCTTCGAGGCAAAACGCAATGGGTCTTCGAATACCAAAACGCAACCTGAAAAAAAAACAAAACGCAACAAGTACAAGTTGGACCACAAGTCGCTTTCAGGCCGTACTTTTCTTTATCTTTATACACAAAACGCAATGCTTTTCTAACCAAAACGCAACCAAGAATTACTTGATAATAACCAAAACGCAACCAAGAAAAATTCTTCAATCTTTTATCTAGGCCACGAAATAAGTTGTAGAAGCTCAATAGACGATGCAAGGACTTGTTCTAAGCACGAAAGTACAAGTCTTTAACACTTTTAACCACGAAACAAAGATCAAAGTTGAATTTTTTTTCGAACAAAAAAAAAATAACCAACAAACCACACGAATTTCACACAAAACAAACACTTAACACCCCTTTAGCTCTGATACCACATGTTATCCCACTAATTTAATCCATTACACAACATTAATAAACACCAATATGCAAGAAATAAGAAGAAATCTTAGAGAGAGAAAGTAGAGAGAGAAACAAGAAAGAAAGATAGATTAGAGAGAATGGTGAGTTACAAAATGTGTGAGAAAATGTAACCAACACCCTTCACCATGTGTGGTGAAGGGGTATTTATACCCATGCCTTGCTAGCTTGGCACTTGGGCTTTCTAAACAGGTCGTGCTTGGTTTACTTGGGCTTTGAGCCCGAAACACGGACAATATTAGATTACAATCCAAGCCCGTTGAACCCGACTAGCCTATTACAATACAAGACCTAGTTTGACTTTCTAAGACCAATAACATTCTTGTTTGACTTAATATAATTAAGGCTAACAGAAATACCCAACTCAAAGGAAAATGTAAACTACAAGTTTTACGTTAATACGAAACTCAAAGTTAGTATTTTGCATTTCTGACTTATTTAAGTTTAGAATGAAGACTTGAAAGTATTTTTAAATGAAAGTAGACTCAATTATCTTCGAAATGATAGGTGACACGACTTCTACGGAATTACGGTTAATTTTATATGATTTTTCAAAGTTTGCCAAAATATACATAAAGGTGACGACCCCTAGATATATTTAGGGGCCGCCCTAGCATTTATGGGACCGCCACCAGAGACCTAAAAACACGTTTTTAGTATAAAATCATTTGGTGACTTAATGTAGGGACGTAGGAATTCAGAAAGTTATTTCAGCATATGAAATACGTGTTTTAGACATTATTTCTACTCTTACGACTTAGACAAACATAAGTTAACACTACTAAGTTCTTTTGAGAAAAAATTTCTTCAAGCTAATATACGAAGTATATTTAATAACAAAACTAGTACGAATCAAACAACAAAACTCTTTACATATTTAATCCCCCTTAATGGGTAATTTGATATATGGATCGTACTCTATTTTAAAAACCATTTGTTTTAAAAACTAGAGCGACGTGACTCTGATACCAATTATGGAAATCGTAGAGGGAGGAGGGGTGAATACGTTTCCTTAAAAAAAATTAAGATCAACGATTATATCACTCTCTACCGGCGGTCCCATAAATATATGGGGGCCACCTAGTACGTCATGGGGCCGCCCTATTTAAAGGGACCGCCTCCAGAAGAGGTTTTCGGACTAGATCATTTGTATCAAATCACCAATCAAGTTTGACGCAATATGAGAGGTGTTGATAATGGATTTACAATTACTAGCATATATTCTACCAATATATCCACACTCGCAATGTTTACTACAAAGAGCTACACAATCATGACTAACACAACATACACAACAATTCACAAAATCATAAGCACAATGCAAGTGTAAAAGTAAAGCGATAAATGTAAAGACATAAGTAAAGAGAAAGGTAAAAGAAAATGCAAACCGACATGATGATTTATAGTGGTTCGGTCACGAAGCTCCTCTTCGCCCTACTCTACTCCTCGAGTATCCAACTCGAGTGTTACTTCACTAATCAACAAGCTCCTTTCTCGACGGAGAAAACCATACAAGTTGCTTACATTATTTTCTGACACTAAGTTAGATGTCGAGTTCTTCTTCGGGTACAACTAAACCCGTTATGTTTTATGGCCCAACATAACAAACCTTGTGTTTTATGGCCTAAACACATAAACCACGTCGCTTACATTATTTTCCGACACTAAGCTAGATGTCGAGTCCTAATCTTAGCTAGAACCAATCTACCACTTCACCAATGTATTTTAAGGCCTAAAATACTAACCAACCCACAATCAACCCATCCAAATATATACATCATTTGGATCTACACACTACTAAAGATTGGAAGACATGGACTCGATCTATATGTAACAAATATTACAAATGGACTAACTAGACTACATAACTTCGGATCTTGAAGATGACCGAAGTTCTTCTCTTGCACTTGAGGAAAGGAGGAAAGGATAGAAGATTTGATCACATTTAAACAAGATTAACCAAGTTGAATGATCAAAGATTTAGAGAGATTTAGTGAGATCTAGAGAGAGAAAGAACTGAAAGAAAATCGTGAAAGTGACACTTATTTCAACAGGGGAAAAGGACCAGATTTTGAAATTCAAAATAATTTCCAAATAAAAACATTTCTTTATAATTCAAAAATAATTTGTCTAAATATTTTTAAGAAATTATTTTTCTGTTGTTTTTATAAAAATATTCAAGTTTAAGGACAAAAAAAACTTTTATTTCTTTGATCATCCTACAAGTTTAATATTGTTTGTACATACCTTATGTGATTTACGTCGGGTGTAAACCAATGTCCGTCTTGATGCATACTTGAGACGTCGAGAGATGTTGATACGTGTATGCATTGATGATTTGTGATTACGAGTAACTTGTGCACTTTACATTACGTATTACAAGTTACATGTTTGTCATCATCAAAAAATAAAAAGATCGTATAGATTAAATATCGTAATATTTGCATTAACATAAAAAATAAAAGATATATGTATTTTTAAAAAATATTCTTTTTAATTTAAAATATGTAACTAAAAACACTTTTTTATCATTTCATTTAAATTATTATTTTCTTCTCATCTTTATAAAAGAAGAGTAATGTTATAACCACATAATGTTTAGAAAAGAATTTTCACAAAATAATGTATAACAATATAATTTGTCATGAAAAAATAAATTAGTAGAGGAAAAATGTAATAATTGGTCTAATTGTCTTGTCATATCATTAGTTTTTTTTTAAATTATGTGTATACTCGATAAATAAATTTCAAGTTTTATTACGCCACTGCCTATGTATGGGAGTTCGAGATTATTTCTGATACGCCACTGCCTATGTCATCATAGTAATAAATTTCTTCCACCTCACTCTATTTATACCACCCCATAAACTCTTGTCCTTCACACCATAACAATTTATATCGACCAACAACTTTTTTGTTAAAGAAGCATCAACCCCAAAGCTTTAACAACAATGGCGTTATCACCAGAATCTGAGCATCCAATCAAAGCCTATGGCTATGCTGCTCGTGACACTTCTGGAACACTTTCTCCACTCACCTTCTCTCGAAGGTACGTATAGTATACACAATCTTACAAGTGTGTTTTTAGAAAGAAAAATAAATAAAATTTACACACATGTATACCACCTCGTAGATGTTCTAAACGAGACTTAAATCTACAATTGTACGAAATGCGGTTTTTTCCTTTTTAGATCTTGTTGTTCTTCTTATATAGGTAGAGATTTTTGTTGATGGTGTTTTACAGGGCTACGGGAGATAAAGATGTGAGGTTTAAAGTTTTGTATTGCGGGATCTGTCATTCTGATCTTCACTTTGCTAAGAATGAATGGGGCATGAGTACTTATCCCCTTGTTCCTGGGTATGTTTTATTCCACTTTTTTTTCGTTTAACAGTTAATGAATACTGTATGTTAAACGTCTTTGTCTCGAATTATATGTTTATTTTCAAGAGTAGATATCATTTATATACCGAAAGTTTATAACATACCAGTGGATGAATTTCCGTTACTCATCTTGTTTTTAGAAAAAAAATAAAATTAATTAATAATTAAATTAAATCGTAATACACTTATTTATGGTCAAATAATCACAGTTCTTATAATTATATTATATATACTATTATAATTATAATAGTATTAAGTCTCGTTTAGTTAAATGGGCAGTCAACACCATGTTTACCCTGAATCCTAATATTCCAAACCAAACAACCTGAATCTGATGTTGTTTTAGGGGCCCTTCTGATGTAAACACTTTTTTTAATGAGATGTAATTTAATTGTTTTTGTTGGGTGCCTTACCTTGACTTGTTTCTTATTTTATTTGTTTAAGCCAAGGTTTATAAAGTGTTTTCTAATGATCTGGTCTTTTTTTTATTACTAACTTTTAATTTTTTTTTTTATTCTGAATCAGTCTAGACTTCCAACTTCAGTGTATAATATATTTTGTGTGATATGTACCTTTTAACCCACTTTCATGATCTTCTGATAACTTTGTTTTGTGTAATAACATCTACCTGACTATGGAGTGATTCATACTTAGGGCTTGGTTTATAGATGGGTTTAGGATTTGGATTAGGATTTGAATTTGATATAAGTTTTTGATTTGATGTAGAGTGATAAATTATATATTTAATGAATAAATTATTTTTTATACAAATATAAGAAATCAATTTATTAAATTTCAAAGTGTTTATAAGCTACACATGGTCGGGCCCATCAAAATTTTCACAAAACCCACCATTTTGGTTGGGTTAATGTGAGTGGCTGTTATGCCTATATATTTGCTTTAATGGATCAACCAAACAATTTTGATTAGATTCTCTAAAAGTTGAGTTCAACATGATACATCTGTTCACCAATCACTAAATAAGTTCATTGCATTATAAAACTTTTTCTGTTAATTAAAAATTATGAGCCCACTTATTTATTTTCACTCACAATAAACTTAACATGATCAATCATGTTTGACCATAACTTTAGAGGATCTTTTTCCAAACAATTTAAAACAATTCTAAAGTTATCCTAGACCCCTAAAAGGCAGCAAACAAACACGCCCTTAATAAATTTAACTAAATGACAGATAGAGCTAATCATATGATACATGAATCAGTTCAATACCGCTTTTTTTCATAATGTAAATATTGTTTGGCTGTCTGACCAAAACTATCAAACAACATTGCCTTGCACAACTATTGGTAGTCACTTTTTTTATATAATGACAGAATTTTTATAACGTGGATATTTTTTTATAGTTATTTTACAAGGCTTGATGAAGTAAATCTTGTAATAACCTTTAAATTTATAGGGTAATATTATTTGTAATAGTGTAGGTATTATTCTAAATGTACAACTATGATGATTAATGCAGGCATGAGATTGTGGGTGTGGTGACAGAAGTAGGCAGCAAAGTCGAGAAGTTCAAAGTTGGGGACAAAGTGGGGGTTGGATGTTTGGTGGGATCGTGCGGATCATGTCAAAGCTGTGCTGATGATCTTGAAAACTACTGCCCAAAACAAATTCTCACATACGGGTTCCCCTACTATGATGGCACCCGCACTTATGGTGGGTACTCAGATCACATGGTTGCAGAGGAGCATTTTGTGCTTCGTTGGCCAGAAAACTTGCCTCTTGATTCGGGGTGACTTTGCTATGTGCTGGGATCACAACTTACAGTCCCCTCAGGCACTTTGGGCTAGACAAGCCTGGCGTGAAAGTGGGTGTAGTTGGTCTTGGTGGGCTAGGTCACGTTGCGGTCAAGCTGGCTAAGGCTTTTGGTGCTGAAGTTACTGTTTTCAGTACCACCTGCCTAAAAGCAAGAGAAGCACTTGAAGGGACTTAAAAGTCTGACAATTCATGTGAGCAAAGACGCAGAGCAGATGCAGGTATAGTATTTAAAGATTTGTTAGTATTTTCTTCACTTGTGAATCATGGATTAATTTTTTTTGTCTATCTTTGCAATCAGTCTGCAGCGAGGTCATTGGATGATTATTGACACTGAGCTACGGCTGACTCACCCCATTGCACCATTCTCAGGTGTGCTAAAACACATGGGGGGGAAGCTTGTTCTTGTAGTCGCACCGGAGAAAGCACTGTGAAATAGCTGCGTTTCTTTGATTATGGGTAAAGATTTAATCATTCTTTTTTGAACATTGTATATTCCCTTTGATGATGCTTCATACTCACCTAAATGGGAATGCATTTGCCACGGGCGAAGATTGTTGTGTAGTGCAAAGTAGGCGGGCTGAAAGAGACGCATGAAATGGCTTGATTGTTGCAGCAATGCATGGCATAACTGCAGTTTCGAGCTTTATATCCAATTGTTATGTGAACACTGCCATGGGAGCGTTATTGATATTGATGTTGCAGATACCGATTTGTCATTGACCGTTGCAAATTCACTCATAGCCCATAGGTTGTTGGCCCTTGGTGAAGATGCTTTGGTTTTCTGGTAATTGTTAAGAATCTAGGATGTCGGTTTCGCTAGAAACAGTGTTGGGTTATTCTGGGCATGGTTTTCAGAAACAATCGTTGTTGAACTTATTATCATCTATTTTCTATTGATTTAGTTACTTTTTGGTTTAGTTAATGCAAAAGTCTCTCTTACATGAAAACTATTGATTGTATTACCAGACTGTGAACTTACAAATAAATCATCGCCATGTACAAGTTTTGTTTCAATTTTTTTTTGAACGGCAAAGTACAAGTTTTGTTTCAATTGCAAAGCTTATGAAAGAATGTCAGAATCATAAGCTCCCGACAACCACATTCCTTGATAGCAACTTCTAAAATTTGAGCTTGGGGGGCTTTATATATTATACTATTGTAATTGTAAGTACTTGAAGTAACTTGTAGTTGAACTAACATAAGATGTCCCAAGAATACTGGTAGCCCTGTGGTATAATAACAGAGTGCCTCTCTTCAAATACGAAATACTTTTGATGACGTATAGTTGGTATACCAAGCCTCCGGGCTTGGGTCACACTGTCACTTGGGCTTCTGGGGGCCACAATTAGCAGTATGGGCCGGAAACTAAATCATCCTTTGCATTTGGTAATGGCACCGGACACAGAAAACGGAGCGGACCTAAACTATAGTCTACTTCCGTCGCGATGAGGACACGCATCGTACGCCGTTTTTGTGGAACTTAGCCCGACAAGGAACCACTCGGACTAACGAAAACAAACGAAATATAAAAACCCTAATATTCAACTCGCTTTAAAAGGGTGACCAATCTGACACATATGAACAGTATGATTTTTCACTCTTAAAATTTTTTATAAAAATAAACTAAAAAAATAATAACAAATAAAATCATTAATATTTTTTTATTTAAAATTTATATTATATTATTTATTTATTCTAATTTATCTTAATTATAAAAATTTATTTATTTTTTTATTTTTATTAATTTTTTTTTTTATTTTAAAAATAAAAATATTTTTTATTTTAAATAAATCAATTTTTATAGTAAAAAATATAAAAAAAAAATTTTAAACAATAAAAATTTTATATTTAATTTTAAAATAAAAAATAAAATTATTTCTTAAATAAAAATTTAAATTTATTTAATTATATTTATTTTTTTTTTTTTATTATTATATTTTATATGAATATAAAAAAAATTTTTAATAAAAAAAATAATTTTTTTTATAATATATATAATAAAATTTTAAAATAAATTAATAAACCACACACTTTCTCTCTCTACATGTTACAAAGTACTCTCACCGTGGGGGACTGTGTCTAATCGTGGGGTCCGTCACCACGGTTAGGCTATCGGTTTTTTTAATATGATTGTGCAGGATAATCATCTCCCTCTCTTGCTCTGTAAAAGATCTGACACTCAAATCATTCGGAGGCCCGTTTCAACGATGGATTTGAGCCCTATTTATAGCCCGACACTATTTTTGTCATAACAAGTTGGGCATCCGGGGACGCTAACGCAATCCAGTTTTAATAAAATACTCATCTAGAGCATCACTCTCGAACTACACACCCCAAACCATTCCCACATTAGCCGTGCGGGGAAACACCGGGGGAAGTCGTGGCCACAAGGTATCGAGGAGCCTACGTTGACGATGGTCTAAGGGAACTTGGCGCAAAAAATTTACCACCAACTGTTGCCGCTCATCATGAAAAAATGCAAAAAAGAAAAAAGAGCCGCAAAAGATAAGCTAACGCGTAGGTTAAGGCACGCCTACTCTACGGTGATGAATCCAGAAGAAATCTGAGAAATCATGAAGAGTCGCATTACTCCGAATCCAAGACCACATCGTCCCGAGGAACCAGCAGATATTCGGAGAGTGAAGACAACGAGGGAGGTCACTGGAAATCCAAATCAAAGAGGCACATGTCAAACCTATGAAAGCTGATTCTATCACAGCTTGGACATGTTGAGGAAGAAACCGTTCAACACCTCGGATCCAGCATTTTGATTTCCCAAGGACAAGGATGCCTAGCCATGTCAAGACATATGACAGAAGCGGGAATCCGGAAGACCACTTAAAGTTATTCCAGTCTGCTGCAAAAACAGAGAGGTGGGCAATGCCAAGTGGTGCATAAACTAACGTACTGGAGTGAATCGCTAGGGTTGGTGTCGACAAACTCCCAAAAGAATCCTATTTGACAGCTTATGAAGATCTAAGAGCAGCGTTTAGGGAGAACTATCTTCAGCAAATCAAACACATCAAGGATCCGGTGGAAATTCATCACACCAAGCAAAGAGATGGAGAATCCACGGAGGACTTTATGGAAAGGTACAAAGCAGAGGTCCTGGATGTGGAAGGGGCGCCGGAATGCATGAAAATCTCTGGATTTATGCATGGGATAACCCACCCCTAGTTGATCAAGCGTTTATACGAGGAAATTCCGAGAACAATGGACGAAATGTACAGGGTGACTACGTCTTTTCTGCAAGGGGAAGTCACCGCATTCAGTCATAGTCGAAAAAAGCACCCACGCCGTGGAGACAACCAGAAGGAGGAAACAAGCCAAACTTCAAAAAGGGTTTTAATTTTTTATTTAAAAAACAAGCAAATGTGGATCGGAAGCCGATAGGTTTCATCTTACAAAAACCCCGAAAGAAATTTTCTCTCTAGAAAAAGGAAGATTCAAGGCTCCACCGCCAATGGTAACGCCTGCGGAAAAAAGGGATCCAAACAAGTCCCCGAAAGAAATTTTTGCTCTAGAAAAAGGAAAATTCAAGGCTCCGCCACCAATGGTAACTCCTGCGGAAAAAAGGGATCCGAACAAATATTGTGAATTCATCAAAGAATTAAAGCAGAGCGACAAGCCAAAGGCACAAAAGAAGGGGGAAACGGCCAGAAAAGACAAGCCCCTAGCCATCTTGATGATTCAACCATGGGAGAGGGTAGCAAAGCAAAGGGCTACCCAAAGTTTCTCTCCGGAGACAATAATCTCTTTTCCGTCTTTAGGAGAGGAAGACGGAACGGAAGGACCAATGATCATCGAAGCTGAAATAGGAGGGCACTTCGTAAACCAGATATACGTGGACGGAGGTGCGTCCTCAGAAGTTCTATACGAACATTGCTTCGTCAGGCTCCGGCAAGAAGTAAGAAGCCAGATGATCCCAGCTACCACATCACTCATAGGAATCAGTGGAGAAACCATTTGGCCGATAGGCCAGATTTCCCTACTAGTAAAGATAGGCGACGAAAAGCATTCCACTTCCGTATGGATGAACTTCATGGTTATCAAGTCAACATCTCAACACAATGGAATAATAGGCAGAACGAGTATAAGAAAGACCCGTGTCGTACCATCCACGGCACACGGAATGTTAAAATTCCTGGTAAAAGGAGGAACGGTAACGATACGAAGCAGCAGAGCCATCCTGATAGAATGTGCAATGATCTCCGGACCTAGCACACAACACCCCGTGACCAGTCAGGTGTTGGAGGAGAAGATAAAAGTGGTCATTCATCCTGAATACCCCGAGCAAACAATAGCCATAGGATCTACCCTAACAGAAAAAGGACACAAAGAACTATGTGCTTTGCTCAGACAAAACCTGGATCAATGACAAAGCTCAAGGAACAAAGATCACAATCCAATGAAGGAACAAGCCTACAACGTAGACAGAGACAAAGATCACAAGAGCTCAACGACAACAACAATCTTATTGATCTCACGAAGGAGTGTCACAATGAACTCACTTCGGGGGAGATTGTTAGCCTCAAAATATTGAGTCGAACAAGGAAGTTCGTTCATTATATTAGGTCTCGGTCACTTAATTAATTATACGTTGTAATAGGCTAGAAGGGTAAACGGGCTCGTAAATGTAAGCTAATATTGTATGTGTATCGGGCTAAAGCCCAAGTCAATCCCGAGCCCGGCCCAAGAAAAAGCCCACACGACCCATGTAATTGAGAGGGAAATATATACCATTTTCCTCTATGGAAAATGGTGTTGATTCTCATTTGTTATTTTCCACCTGACTGGAAAATCCAACTCTTTTTCTCTCTACTTTCTCTCTCTAACTCCTCTCTAAATTTCTTCCATTTTATCTCATCTTATTTTTCTTGTTTCAATAATGAAGTGAAGGTGATTTTGGGTTCCGACAAAAGGGACTGCCTCCAGAAGAGGTTTTCGGACTGAATCATTTGTATCAAATCACCAATCAATTTGAGACCAGCAATATAAAGAAGTGTCGATAATGATTTACAATTACTAGCGCATATTCTACCAATATACCACACTCACAATGTATTACTACAAAGAGCTACACAACCATGACTAACACAACATACACAACAATTCACACAATCATGAGCACAATGCAAGTGTTAAAGTAAAGCATAATGTAAAGACATAAGTTTAAAGAGAAAGGTGAAAAAAAATGCAAACCACACGATGATTTTTATAGTGGTTCGGTCACGAAGCAACCTCATTCGCACCTACTCCACTCCTCGAGTATCCAACTCGAGAGTTACTTCACTAATCAACAAGCTCCCTTTCGGCGGAGAAAACCTTATACCAATGCTTACATTATTTTCTGACACTAAGCTAGATGTCGAGTCCTTCTTCGGGTACAACCAAACCCGTTATGTTTTATGGCCCAACATAACAAACCTTGTGTTTTATGGCCTAAACACATAAACCGTGTTGCTTACATTATTTTCCGACACTAAGCTAGATGTCGAGTCCTAATCTTAGCTAGAACCAATCTACCACATCACCAATGTATTTTAAGGCCTAAAATACTAACCAACCCACAATCAACCCATCCAAATATATACATCATTTGGATCTACACACTACTAAAGATTGGAAGACATGGACTCGATCTATATGTAACAAATGTTACAAATGGACTAACTAGACTACATAACTTCGGATCTTGAAGATGACCAAAGTTCTTCTCTTGCACTTGAGGAAAGGAGGAAAGGATAGAAGATTTGATCACATTTAAACAAGATTAACCAAGTTGAATGATCAAAGATTTAGAGAGATTTAGTGAGATCTAGAGAGAGAAAGAACTGAAAGAAAATCGTGCAAAAGGGTTATGAAAATAGTTGGAGGTGACCCACTATTTATAGGAAGCTTAAAAAAGACAAAGCTTGTCCAAGAAATGGCGGTCCCGATATATGAGGGGGCGCACCGGGCGTATTTAAGGGACCGCCCCGACATACGCTCCTGTTTTTGTCTTTTTGTGGTGACAAACTTGTCTGGTAAAAGTGTAATATGTTTTTTGAGGAAAAGAACCAGATTTTGAATTTTGAAATAATTACAACATAAAACATTTCTTTATAATTCAAAAATAATTTGTCTAATTAAGTTTTGAAAAAGTTAATTTTGATACATTTATAAAAATGAAAAGTTAAGAGAAAAACTTATTCTTTGATCATCCTACAAGTTAATGCTTGATTGTGCATAACCTTATTGATTGTACAGTCGGTGTAAACCAATGGTCCGTCTTGATGCATTACTAGAGACATCTAAGATTTGATGCGTTATGCATTGATGATTTGTGATTATGAGTAACTTACGCACTTTACGTTATGTATTACAAGTCACGTAATTGTCATCACCAAAACATAAAGAGATCGTATAGATTAAATATCGTAATATTTGCACTAACAATCTCCCCATTTTTGATGATGACAAAACATGTAAACTATAGCACATAGTAAAGTTTAAAAGTTACTCGTTTACACTCCTTTCTCCCCCTTTTGTCGAAGCAAAAAGATACTATGTAGATAATGGTTGGAGCACATACGTTGGAGGTTTGAGAATAAGACATGATAAGAGGGTACGTGCTCCGGGAGAATGAGAAGAAGGTAGGTGCTCCGAGTATATAGGTTTGTGGTATGAGGAGAAGATATGAGAAATAAAAGTGTAGGTGATTGTGTGTTTCTTGGATAGTTTAGAAAAGGTCATGAGAGATTAGAGGTAGGCAAGAGAAGAAGGTAGATACTTTAAGTGTATAGGTTGAAGGAATGAGAAAAAGGTAGGTGATCCAAGTATATTGGTTGGAAGAATGAGAAGACAACATGAGAAATACGATTTGAGGTGATTTTCATGTTTTCATGGATAATTAAGAAATGTCCGTGATTAGATGAAAGAAGGCATTGAAAATAAAGTAGGTACTTTAAATAGTATAATTGAAGGTATGATAGGTTGACTTAAGGTTTATAGGGCGATTTTTAAAAGTAGAGGAGGTGAAGTTATGAATAAACCCTTCATCCGAATTTGACAATCCCCAATACCTATCTTCCTATAAAGGTGAGGCTGCGCATCATCCTAGTGAAGTCTTCTATCATCATGGTTAAACTAAATCCCATGCTATTTAAACCACATCCTCCTAGCTCCCCCATCTTATTGTATCCCCACAATAATTACATTCCTTGTATATAGACTTCTAACGGATCCAGGATCAAGATAAATTACCATCGATGCTCAAGAAGTTCGATGCAATTTAAATGCAAAACTCTTACAATGCCTCCCCCTCGTGTAGTGCTCCCCTTGTTGAGGCATCAAGGAATCAAGATATATGTTGTGCTGACATAAACAAAGTTAGTAGAACCGGGATGCACAAAACATATAGCAAAAAATTAGCTGGGAACTAGACCACGCATTTAAGGTTTTGTTATCTAAAGTATGACACTTTTGAAAGAAATTAGAAGTTAGACACATGCAATCATTATTTAAAAAAACAACAATCTAAATGATATAATTTAAAACGTCAAGACGTATGTTTACTGGGAACGATTAGATCGTCTTTATGATAAACGAGAATGGATCGATATTTGATTGACACAAAAATAATTATGAGAATGAACTTTTTAAAAAGTATTCGAATGACACTTAATATCTTGGCACAATATATCAAATTTATAGTATATATATATATATATATATATATATATATATATAAATATATAAATATATAAATATATATTATATATATTTTCAAAGAATAAAAAGAAAAATAAGACGAGGATGGAGACGATGTGCTCTTAGATGTGAATGAAAATGATTCCATTGAGCCGAAAAGTGGGAAAGGATGAGTGATACTAAAGAAGGAACGTGTTGACGAGAGGTTGATAGAAAAGATTGATATATCATTTGCACTAACAATTGATGTGCATATGATCCTATCGAGACAAAAGTGGATGATTGGGAATTCAAAGGTTTGTTTGGTTTGTTGGTTGACAATGTTGAGGAAGAAAGGTGGGATGTGAAATGAGGTAGTTCTTTCATAGTTAAAGAATAATGAGAGACTCAACAATAAGGTGACTCAATAACACTTGAAGATTGAATATCTTCTTTATGTTCTTCACTTTCTAGAAAGTGGCAAGTTTAGCGAAGAGTGACTTTGGCATTCGCAAATTTAACTTAAATATTTAAAATGAAATAAATAAGTTAGGAGAGATATAAGGAAGGGAATATAATAGTAACAAGACTATTAAAAGAGAAGAAACGCTTAGACGTGAGAGGAAACGTTAGAGGAGACAAGACTTATTAAAAGTGAAAAAGAACATTTAGAAGTAAGAAGAAACATCAAAAGTAAAAGGACTATTGAAAGGATGTCGGCGATGTTATCTTCAGATGCCACCTTTTCGATGGAGATGTTTCCTTTTGGACATTGTCCCGAAGGAAATGGTGACGTATCTTTGGTGTGTTTCGTACGTGAAAATAATAATAATAATAATAATAATAATAATAATAATAATAATAATAATAATAAAGAAGAGAACAAATGAAGATGGAGGCGATGAGCTTGACAATGTCAAGAAGGATGGTGGTTAACGTACGATAAACTACACTCACAAAGTTATGTACCTCTTCTCGAGCATTGTGAATTTTCATAGAACAATCACACGACGAGGTATACGGTTGTCTTAAAGGTGGTAGTTGAAATAGTAGAGGAAAGAGATTAGCCATCTCTATGGTTGAAGAGGCGTGGTTGAGTGAGAAGAAAGAGGTGTGATCGAAAAACAAAGAGTGTTTTTGTCAAAGAGAAAGAATGTTTCATCGAACAGAAAGAATGTTTTCGTCGATGAGAAATGGAGAGCGTTTTAACTAATGTTGTTAAAAGGATTGAATATGGATTTTCAGATATGGCCTTTAACGTTTGCGATTGTAAGTTAAAGATACTTGAATATTTTGGATGAAATATTTAGGTTGTCAAACCTACTTGGAAGGGTATTAGATTTGCATCTAACATTTTCGTGACACAGAGTGGATCATTTGGAAGCAAGGGAGATGATGATTAAGGAAATGTGTAAAGGAAGACTCTTGAAGATTTAAGACCATTTTATGACTCTTTTGAAAATTTAGATTAGTGATGCGGACGCGCAGAAAGATATTCTAGTGTGAGAAAATATATACATAGATGTATAAGACATATAGATATAAGCATGCAAGTTTATCTAAGCATGCATCAACACAATAATCAACAAGATTAATGTGTAAGACTGTATGACATCTAAACCTTATTTTTCATACATCAACCTAACATGGTGTAGGTGTACATTTAACATGTAAGTCATGTAAGATAACGCAAACAAAACATGATAATTTTAAATGTAATCATCATGTAAAACATGTTAGCATTTAGCATTTAGAAGCATGTGTTATATAGATAAACCAAGAGATATTTTATCTAAATTTCTAGAAAAAGACAATCGCCTTTATAATAGTCATGAATTTAATAGCTAAGCAAATAAACGTTGAGCATCAAAGTAATCATAAAGGCATATAATTTCATTACATGGGAGCAAGTTATCATCTTAAAACTTCAAAGCACATATGTGAGGTGCATGTTGTCTAGATTGACTAAGGAGAAATCTAATTTCTACTTGCTTAGTGTGCACTCCTAATGAGATACAAAGTCTATCGATGTAGACTATCATTAGGCATATTTAGGAAGAGCCATTTAATCAAATTAAAGAATGAATATGAGACTATCACTAGTGGTGCTCAGTTCAGGCTAAACACGACCATTTTTACGGGTTATACCACGAACCCAACTTCACTCTTGGAAGCAATTCAACCGTTAGGTCAAATTGAATTTCTAGTGCAATAGATTCTCCAGTAGTCATTCTCATGTTAGACAAAATATAATTCCTATATTTGCCTAATGAAGTGTAGCAAAGATAAAATTTGTATTATCTTTTCATAGAGGGCCTAACATGACTCAACTAACATGCTTTAATTTCGGTTCGCATAATCCTAATCAAGATGTGTGGAATTCTAAGGTTAAATGAGAGAGCAAGCAAGTTGTTGTATGTATAAGAGAGAATGAGTCATCTAGGACCTAGGAGTATGCTTAAGAGTGACAATGTGTAATGCTCTACAATGAGAGTGTTCAAAGAATGCACCTTTGCATGTCTTTTATGAAAGAAATCCAATTAAGGTTATTTACCTCAATAGATCTTGTGTTTGTTTCTTTGTAGAAATAAATGATGATTAACTAAAGTTTAGTTACATGTATGTTAGAATTTTAAGCAAGAGATTGACAAGAGGAAGATGTTTAAATCTAATGCCATAGGGCGGATCTACCTAAATCGAAGATGAATCTAGGACGAAGGATCCATCGATCCGTGGAGGTGCCAAATTTGGGCAAGGATCATTTTTCTATTATTTGGGAGATGGTGTTGATATTAGGTTATTAAGAGAAACTTATATAAGTAATAAGCTTTGCAATAAGCACTTGGACAAAGATGAAATAAGCCATTTACCCAAAAAGTCTAATAAGCTCGAAAATAAGCAGAGAAACCAAAACCATAACTGACTTTATGAGAGTTTTTGGAGAACAAGAAAGGACCAAGAAAAAATTCCTAAAAAGTATAAAAATTAGAAAAGAACTATTATAAAATAGTTTCTCAAAAGGGTAGCATACCTACAAAAATAAGCTTAAAATAAGCTCAAAATAAGTTGAAACAGCCACGAACATAACACACAATACAAAACACCCCCGGTTTGCTATTGATACCAATTGATAAGGATCATAAACACCTTTTCGGGAGGTCTTGGTTGATCAAAGAACAAAAGATGAAACATTGTTTGTTTTAGTGAGAGAAAGTAGAGAGAGGGTGAGATGAACACAAAGAAGAGAATATTAGATTAGAGAGAGAAAGAGGAAAATACAAGTGAACATCTACCACCCCTTATGGAGAGCCATGAGGGGTATTTATAGTAAAATAAAAAGCAAACTATTCCTAGTTTACATAAATGACCCCTGCGTGACATGCAGTGTCCAAGACTAGTCCAATTCACGTATAAGACGCCAGGTTCACTAAAAAGTGAGGCTAACATATTTACCTCAATAGATCTTGTGTTTGTTTCTTTGTAGAAATAAATGATGATTAACTAAAGTTTAGTTACATGTATGTTAGAATTTTAAGCAAGAGATTGACAAGAGAAAGATGTTTAAATCTAATGCCATAGGACGGATCTACCTAAATCAAAGATGAACATAGGACAAAGGATCCATCGATCCGTGGAGGTGCCAAATTTGGGCAAGGATCATTTTTCTATTATTTGGGAGATGGTGTTAATATTAGGTTATTAAGAGAAACTTATTTAACCAATAAGGGTTCTCGGTTTGATTTTTCAGAAATAACATCCAAGTCTTGCTTATCAAGTTAGATTACTTATAAGTTTCCCGATGAAAATTCGTAAGTAGTCAATCCTACTTAGAGTGTGTTAAGCTTAGCATGTATAATTTGACCATAGCTAATAACACAAACATTTGAACAGTTTAGACTCAATGAAACATCTTCATTGCAAGTGTGAGTTGCAATTTAATGACTAGTCTTGTTGTCTTGCAATCGACTTCGTGATTTAATATAATAACCAAGGATGGTTAAATATGTAGACTCAGAAAAATATCTACGGTCATTTGATTGATATTTTCGTGATCTAGATAAATCCTAGTCTCGATTTCATGTTCATATTCTAATTTTGTAATTAGATTGAATAGTTATACATAGTATGCAGTAGTTTTTTGACATTCTATAGTATATAGAAATGATTTTTCTAACCATTTTAATACAACACGACGTCTTTGTAAAACAAATATGTTTAAAAAAAGAAATAATTATGTTGTCTGTTAGAACAATGCCAAGGCAGCAACAAAGTTTTAAAAAAAAATATTTTCTTTTAATCTTAATTACCAATGTATTAATACAATCTTTTATTTTGTTTACCAACCCAAAGCGGTCTAACACCGCAAGATGATGGAAAGTGATTTAACATCTTTTTCGAAGATGGAGAGTTGATTTTTTTATGGGAAATATTATAGTGATGAGTTTAATAATGATCTGGACATTATTTTTCCATACACTTTGTGATATAGTTATCAATGCCTAGAAGCAAAATGCACAAACAATTTGCAACTTAGAGAACGCAAGAAAGCTAGTGTAATAACTAATAGGCATAATCCAAAAAACTAGTAACATACAAATAACATACATGACACATGTGTTTAGATATATAATTAGCTTAATTATAAATAGTAATGATTACTTGTTAATATCTATTAACCAAGTTGAAACAAAAGTAAATACACATAATCATCTAGCATACACATAAGGATATTCGTACCGTTGTTATATGAGTATTTATGTTGAATTCCTCACCTTGATAAATTCTTTACCTTGTAAAGAGTATATTACCTTGGATGAATCCAAAATAACAATAGTAGAGACTTTGTGTGTATATTAAAGTGTATGTGGAATCTACACCTTAATACTCTAGAAGTAATATCAATAGAACAATAAAATAATGAACAGTGATTAGACAAAAAGCTTTAATATTATTAGATCAATAATACGAGTACTCTTAACTAGTACTAGGGTTTACAACCTTGAAGCATGCAAAACTATGAATTCGATCTCAAGAGTATTATCGAAAAGTTTATCTAACACCTTAACCTAGGACCTCCTTTTATACACCAAGGAGTCCTTTACAAGATAACTACAAATCTTAGAATATCTTCTATAATTCTAAACATATACGTATCTTCCTAACTTTATAAGATATACACAAAGATTATATCCATATATATCTTTTCACACGTCTTTGATATGTCTTTAATCCGTCTTTATCCTCTTGACAGCAGTAAGTCTTCAGCACTTGTATCTTTATAACCAGCAGCATAAACTGAACATAAGTAGTAGTAAGTACCAGCAGTACTAACTTTACGCTAACAGTTGTGACTTTACTCTAGCAACACTAAGTTATACTAATAGTACTAAGTTACACTAACAGTAGTAACTTTTGCACTAACAGTAGTAACTACTTAGCTTATTTTTAGTCTTTAACTCTGAGCAGTCTTAACTTCTATTGACAGTAGTAAATTACACTAACATCAGTAACTAGCAGTGGTAACTTTATACTACCAGTACTAACTACTTAGTATAATTTTCATTATGTACCTGAGCAGTAGTAACTCTTAGTGTCCTTGAAGGCTTTTTAGTCCCAACAATCCTCCCTTAATCTTGATGTTCACCATCTGAATCTTCAAGTTTCTTCATCATAATCTACTCCTTCCTCTTTAGTATGTCCTTGAGCAACAAGTCTTTCTTTGTTTCTTATTACTATGCCTCTTTCATCTTTCTTATTCCTGAAGATCCATTTGGTACCTATGGCTCTGTGACCTTTAGGCAAATCCATAAGAATCCAAACCTTTTGAAGTTTAAACTATAGAAGCTCCTCCTGCATTGCTTCAACCCAGGCTAGATCACTTAGTGCTTTGGAGATTCTTTTTTGTTCTTCCTGTGATAGGAAACAAGAAAAAAGACAAGTATGAAGGTGTTTATGAGTCTTCCCTTACTCATTAGGTTTTTTGCAGGTTTATAACAGAATTATATATATATTAAATGTTGTGCAAGTTTTATTTTCAAAAATAATTAAAAACTTTGAGTTTTCTGGACCAGGGCATATGACGCCGTCAGGGTTTATGTGACCCCGTCACAGGTGTTGTGGTGACGGCGTCGCGTGTAAATCGTGACGCTGTCTTCACAGTCTGTGAAAACGAAACTTTTGTTTTTGATGAAATATTGAGATTTAACAATTCAATCATATGACGCGAATTAATCTAAACAATTTATTTAACATGTTTGAACTTGGCTCAAAAGTCAGATAAATTCCCCTACACTTATTGTTGCAAAATACCTTTTATTGAAATTAAGACGAGGTTAAAGACAAACAAAGCATGATTATAAGATAGTTCAAACATAATAAACAAACTATAAAGAATTATAACACACATGACACTCCTAATTGCGGGAAAAGTAAATTGGATTGCCTCTCAAGAAGCGCTTTTCTTTATTAACGAGTCTTGTAGCTAGACTCGAAGCCACACGTCCTTACGTGACTTCTCATTTGTTATCCATCATTTCTTTTTCCAACCTCATCAAATGCCTAATTCCTCTTCTATCACCTTCGTATTGTTTGTACTCATCTCCAATGAATAAGCTTTGACAGTAGTGCGTCCTTCCATGGCCAAAGTTTTCTTCGTAGGCGGAAGGGGGTATAGAGTCGGTGCTTAAACCCATAAGCCTTATTTGTTTGAATATCTTCATGGTGTGGGGCATTTTGAACGTGATTTTCTCATCATCTTGTTTGAGCATGACTGTTCCTTCTTCATCGTTGTAGACAAGGCTGGTTCCCTCAATGAAGGGCCTTCCAAAAACCATTTCTCCAAGGTGGCGATCGAAAATGCTAGTGGTATCTTCTAATATCATAAAGTCGCATTTGTAGGCAAAACTTCCTATGAAAATCTTTAGGCCTCTTATTCTTCCTACAAAGTTGCTAATTTTATTGGGGTTTGATGGTTTTTGCCTTGATCTAAGCCCATAAGTCATGATCTGATTGTATTGACGCCTAGACATAATATTGATTGGCGATTCTAGGTCTATGTAAGCGTGTTTCCTGAAGAAGTGACCGATCATGCAGGAGATTTTGTGTTGTTCGGGCTTCGGCTTCTTTATCCTTGCCTTGACCCATGGAGCTCGAGGATTATTTAATAGCCATTCATGATGTGTTAATTCTACCATAGTTGGGAATGAGTTAAAGTTTTTACCATCTCCGTAACACATATAACACATAACCCATACTTATAGAACATATATTTAGGTCAACACTATGGTTTGACCAACCTGCTCAAGCCACAGTTGTCACATCTAAGCCCATAAGTCATGATCTAATTATATTGACGCTTGGACATGATATTGATTGGTGATTCAAGGTATATGTAAGCGTGTCTCTTGAAGAAGTGACCGACCATGCAGGAAGTTACAAATTTAATGCTGCTGACGATTGAATTGACAAAATGAATGCATTTTGGAGCTGACGGATTTTTGTTTAGTTCTTTTATGGATACGGGAGAGAGATATTTTGGGGAGAGAAATTTTGATGGGCTTTTGATTCCTTTCTTCTTGAGTTCCTCCCTTTCATCATGGCTGATTGCTGCAATGCTTTTGGAAGCCATGGGATTTCCTGCATTTTCAAGGGTAGATACATTATTGAGTTTCTCGGAAATAGTTTTCCAAAGGAGGTTAATCTTGCCAATCATGTCGTCCTGTTGTTGTTCTAGTTAGGTTCTTATGTGAGATAACCTCTTCTCTTATTTAGAGTTGAAATCAAGTAATTCCTTTTCAAAGTTCATTTGATAACTAGAGGAGTGGACGGAGATTGATCCGCCTTGTGGGTTAGTGAAGGTTGGGGTATGTGCCCAGTTGAAGTTTGGTTTCTCCTTCCAAGTGTTGGCGTCATCATTGAAATTCCTTGGTCCATGGTTAGGAGTAAACCTCTTACCTCCCACTTCTTTTATACGCGAGGATGGGTAGTCAACAGAAGCTTGATCGGGATTTTTCATGCAATATTGAGTGTCGTGAGGACCACTGTAAATTTTACATAAAGAAGAGACTTTGTTTACTTGAACGGGTTATGTCAGAGCAAGATGAGCTTCCATCAAGCGTTGAACTTGATTTTTGAGCTCGATTAGATGGCGGTCGGATGCACTCGGAAAATCTTGAGGCAAAGT
>BQNB010094889.1:1159-23236 GCA_026074375.1 Tanacetum coccineum
TATATGCAGATGTTAAAATCAAAATCTTCTCGAGCCATCAAAGTTAAATAAGATGGTTGATAGGAAAAATTGTAATAAGGCATCCCAATTTCCAGCTCATCCCTTAGGAACAAATGGAAGTTGAACCTGCACGCAGTAAGAAAACAGTGTTAATTATCTATTGTTGCATAACATTATTCCAAAGATGACTGCTTTAAACATTTAAGCTTTATTGAAGGTATAAACAGATTGTCAAACATACACACATTCATGTATTACTTTATTTATTGATTAATATGTGAGATATCTAACCTTTTTAGCAAAGGAAACAACCAATATCTATCCTAAATAAGCTTAAAACACCATCAATAGTCACAACTGAATCCCAAACTAATCATTTACTTGTCTGAGTACATCAGTCCTTCACATTATTAGATTCTAATGAAATCTGACTACATGTATTCATAAATCTATGACACTAACAATGCTACTAATACTTCTGAGTTATAACCTTCTAGTACCTGAACACTATAACTAGCTCATAAGTATATAGCCTAACACGACCGTGAATTTGAGTACATAGCTATCTACCATGGGTTTTGTCAACCCTAAGTCTCCAAATTTTGCTAAAAAATCCTACGATAAGAGAGTAAAAATATATATTCAAATCTTATGGTACAAAACCAGAATTACAATAGTGATTTGATCCAATTTAACCAACCTTAGTTACCTGCAACAAAGATCCTACCTTTTTCCAAAAACTTCCTATTATCACATCCTTTCCTTCTATCCCATTAAATCACTCCGTTCATCAAAGTTCCTACTTTTTTCTGAAAACTTCCCATTTTGTTCATTAAAGCTCCTACCTTTTTCCCTATCCCCAAACACACTTTTCACAAACTTCTCATACGACACATCACAAGACAACCTAACATCATTTTTAACACCCAAATCGCCTTCAACACTCTTACTCCCATTTATAAAATGTTTTCCCCTAATTTTTCCCATTCCACTTTCCCTAAATTTTTCACCTAACAAACACATACTTTAATCTAATAAACACAGTAACTTGTTCCACCAATAAACGTGCCACAAAACTAATAAAAGAGCATATATTTTAGTATCAAGTTCATTGTCACACCCCCAAACTGGGCCTAGTCGGAATACGTGTCCGAGGGCGTGACGTCATAACAATCCGATCACAAAGCAATAAAGAACGACCACTAATCATGGACGTTTGAAAAAGTTTACTCGTTGCATAAAATAAAATATATTCAAGTTTTACAGCCCATAATAATTAAGTTAAAAGGTAGCGGAAGCATAACAAAGTTTTAATAATGACAACAAGTAAATAATAGATAAGTCTTGAAATTGGCGAAGTCACATAGCACATAGACTCCACATAGCATCAAGAATCAATCCAAGCTAAGCACCTGAGAAAACATGTTTAAAACGTCAACATAAGGTTGGTGAATTCATAGGCTTAAGTTATTACAAGAGTGGACCACAAGATTTCAAAACGTATGTGACTACTATAACGAATACAGCATCACATAAAAAGTATTTACTGTTGCACTAAGCTCATGACACTGAAGCTAATTAATCGACAGGGCATGCTACATCCTGTTCCACAAAATTATCCAGCCCTTAACATTGTCCCAAACCACAGACCACCATAATTCAACAATCGACATGACATATATCCGTTGTTGTTCTTCGTATAAGATGGAATCCAAAGTCGGATAGGTATAATTAGTCCAATAGATCAATTACTCACTCCGCCGCTCCCTCAACCGAGACCTTCCGATCGATAAACTAACATTTACATGATAATCTTTGAGCTAGTAGTAGGTTTGTAAGCAACTTAGGCAACACATAAACATGTAAAATCTTCCGTAAATGAACTTGTTGTCTAATTAAAAGCAAACAAAGTTTCTCACCCATGGTTATACAAGCATTTGTAAATCAGTAAGAAATGTGGGGGCTATGAACACACCTTATCAATGGATAAAGCGATAACCACAACAAATGACGAATATAAAAGAGGTCTAGCCGCGACCTAGAGTAAATATGGGTATGACTTAGCATTCGTCAAAGAAACAAGTAAAGCATCCATGTTCATCATTTAAAGCATCCAAGTGTGTTTGCGTTTTAGTAATAAAAGACTTTGAAACTTTACCATGTCTTAGTTAAATCCCGACACTTGTAAAAAGTTACTATTTTTAGAAACTTTCCCTTTTAGGAAACTTTTTAGTTTCAAAACGTTAATAGCGTCCCCTATTTTCTTAAGTTTCCATATATTACAAATCGCTTAAACAATTTTAAACCGCCTAATCCTTATGTTTAAATCGCCTAGATGTCCAATTCGTACCATTTCTAACTAATTACTTAGCATTTCTATATGTTTCGCTTGCATTTAAAACATCCAAAATCGTCCGAAAGTGCCCGAAACCCCCTTTTACTATTCCAATCAGCAAGCATCAATTTGAGTGTTTCTAAAAAAATCTATTTTTTTCGATTTGTGGTAAAAATGTCTCTCGTTTTTTACTTTTAGGCTAAACGTATTTGCCAATAATAAATTTAAAATCCATTCCGACAACTTCGTGTTTTATATTAAGCCGGTTCCGGACCCGAAGTGCTTCCGAATCGCGCCTTTTTTAGCTGCTGATCTGGTCATTAATATTCCCATTTTCGCCGAAAAATGTTTCGAGTTTCATTTGGCCATAACTTGGCCGTTTTATGTCCGATTTTAAAGTGTGGTATATGAAAAATTATCTATTCGAAATAAGCTCTTCAAAAACTACGTTTATGTCTAATGAAAACATTTTTAAGTCATTCAAAACCCCAAAACAAAGTCGGGACAACAAGGTTGTTCTACCAAAATACGCCCAAAAATCAATCCAACTCTCATATTAGTGCCTAATCTAGCCCTAATATTTATTTACCTACAACCAACCAACAAACTAAACCTTAATCCACCCTAATTATCTATTGTAAGGCAACTCACATCAACTCTCAATCTCGCAAAGTAACATAATATAAAAACATAACATAAAGTGGTAACAATGTTTACTTCCATTTAAAAATATGTACAAAATAATAACTTATTTCTTTTGCTTAAAAATTTAACACAAACACATGAAACTAATTAACAAACACTAGATCTAAATAGAGAATTGAATGATAAAAACCAAGAAGAACTTACAAATCGAAGAAGAATATGTAGCAAAAATACTAGATTCTATACCCACAAAACTATAGATCTATACAAAACGCCAATAATCTGCAAACCCTATTTTATAATTCTTGAAATCGTTTAAAAAACAATCCAACCCAACAATTGGATCTACCTTAGATAACCTTAAGAATAAATACTTCGACAAACTTGGATCTTGAAGAAAATCAAAAGATATGGGTTGAGTATGTTGGTGGTGGTGTGCCGTGAGCAAGCAAGGAGGGGAGGGAGAGAAAAGATTGTTGTTGGTAACATGGAAATGAAATAAAACCCTAAGTTGTGTTATATGATAGTATATATAGGCAAGAGCTAGGGTTTGATGGGTTAATAGATGCATACAAGTGACCAACACACACCAAAAGTGTGTGTGTCATGTGGTTCGGTTGAGACTTGGTCACAAGGACCATTATGGTTCAAATTTTGTTATCTTGGCTCACATTATGAAATAACAATCTTTTCTAGTTGGTCAAAATGGAGTCAAATGAATGCATGAAGTCACATGGAAGGCTTAAGAAAGAAAGATGCATGAGAGGTTGGCTCCTCATGTGACACTTCATGCACAAGCATGGTAAAATTTCAAATTTGATTTAGTGGAGCTTAAAGGATTAATTTCAAGTGCAAATGGTGACTTTGTTGTGGTTTAGGCGTACCTCTTGGTCAAGACAAGGAAGGTGACCAAAATTTTTGAGCTTCGGCATAAGATTAACTGAGTCACTCGAGTTACACGAAAAGAATGTTGAGTTTCGGGACCGATTGGTCAAAAACGCGAAAACTCTATTAAAGGATAAAACCCTAAAATTAATATCGGAAGTGAATTAGAAAATCAACGAAACACTCAGGAACGCTAAAATATCTTATAATAAGCTAAATTTAATTAATAATCGATGTCTGGAACAGAAAAAACTTGCCTCCGAGCTACGTTTTTTTCAGTTTACGCATTCTAGATTCCTCATTGTAAACATATCGATTTATAACATAACGTTGATAAAAACTTTTTAAGAATAGAATAACCGGAGTGGGTCAGAATACTAACCGGGAATTTACGGGGTGTGACAGTAAGAGGTATGTGTAATTAAGCACATACCAAAATCCCCCATACTAAACTATTGTCGTGTCCTCACACAATGCCATAAGTAAACACTTTACAAAACCAAGAATCTCAATCCCCTTCGACTAATTGCCTCAAAAAGTAGCTAAGTGTTCATCAAGGGAAATTAAAGAATCATTAGCTTTGAAAAGCCATGTTTTAACCATTTTTATAAATCTACACTAACTACTACACATATTTTTTTTATATTTTTCCTTTTTCATTTTCTAACTAGAATGTATGGATTTTCGTTATTTCATAACCTTTAGGGTCATAGAAAAAGGATAAATTCATTGTTCTCGACTTTTCACTTGTCCCAAACCAAGCTCAAAAACGAAATCACCGTTAAATATAAGTTAAGATGCTAACACTACTCATACTTGTAACTTGTGAAACTTTTCACTCCCGACAATTATTATATAGTAGGTGAATGTGCCATTTCGAATTTTAACCATGGATCAACGTTTTGCAAAATTTCTATGCTTCACGTTCCACCCAAGAATTATGATTTTGAAAGCGAGATCATTCCATGTAGCGACTTTCTTCTCGGCACATCCCAGCCGAGACCGGCTTAGGTGACCGGGCTTTTGACACCCCACAGAGAATAGTATCGGAACTTACAGACCTTTGGTATCAAAAACTCTTAGGTTTTCCGTCAAACAATTCATTTAGAAAAAAAAAACCACAACTTAAAATGGCATAGTCTCAGTTCAAAAGCATATTTAAATTTAAGAAAAAAAGATTTTCCCTATATTTATTAAATCACATATATTACACTTAATATAATTATGCATCCTTTAAACTAAGGAAATCCTCGACCTTTTAGAAGGCTGCAACATCGGTTGTGAGCCGGCAAGATGCAACAAACTTTTATCAGTCTTGGATAATTACTATGTGCCTTATTTAGAAGACTGCAACATCGGTTGTGAGCCGGCAAGATGCAGTAAACTTTTATCAGTCTCGGATTATTATTCTCACTATGGGCCTTCTTTAGAAGGCTTTTTTTACACTTTATATTACCACGATATAGAGAAAATTTCTTTTAGAAAATTTAAGTATAAATTTGAACTAAGACTAAAATTATTGAGATCGACTGTACTTTAAAAATCATTGATTTAAGTTTAATTTTTGAAAAGAGCACGTATTATTAGTCCGGTTAGAAGCTTATGGGAGAAAAAAGCCACAAACTACACTTATGAGCTCTTAAGATTTCCAATTAATCCTTGTTTAGCATCTAACTCATAATTAACTCTATCATTTCTCGTTCTTCGCAAATTTAAAATCTTTAATAAAAAAGATCCGCGAATGCTTAGTCTAAAAGTTAAGGGACAAGCTAGAGCTCAACACGCTCGATCGAGTCAAAATTTATTCTTATTCTACCCAGCAGGAAAGTCAACATTGTGATAAAACACTTATTTTATTTTTGAAAATTTTTAAATTTTTTCATTTTTTTGGTATTTTGGTGGTAAAAACGGGATTACGTGAAAACAACGACTGCAGGCACAATCAAATCGATAGATCCCCCCATACTAGAATTAAACATTGTCCTCAATGTTTTAAGAAGGGTCTCTACGTAAATCTAAAGCCGTTTATTAAGTATGCTCAAAGATAAACGTTAGTCGATAAGATTGGATATTGGATTCCCATAATCATGCTAAGGATTGAAGCTCGAGTGAACGAAGGACAAAACCACGAGCACGAGAGGCTTCATAATCCGGGGCAATCCTGGACATATAACAAAAACCACAAAACACGAGAAAGGAAGAGGCTAGCCTCCTCACAACACACTTATTCATTACTATTATCATAAATATATTAGGATAAGCATGGGTTGCCACTCACGAAGCGTTTGTTTATTAATGAGTCACTAAGCTTGACTCGTCCCTGTATTCATTGGTCCATGAGGAAAGTTTGGAGATCCGGGACAACCATCGGTGGTATGTCCCCTCCAAAATAGTGTTTAAGTCTATGACCATTCACCTTGAAGTTTGGCTCATCGGTTTGAGATAACTCGACGGTGCCATAAGGAAATACTTAGGTGACGGTGAATGGTCCAGTCCAACGGGTCTTAAGCTTGCCTGAGAAAATCTTTAATCGAGAACTAAAAAGGAGGACTCGATCACCAACGTTAAAAGCGCGGTTCTTGATCTTGGAGTCATGGATCCTCTTTGTTTTCTCTTTGTAGATCAAAGAGTTCTCATAGACTTGATCCCGAAGTTCATTTAATTCATTCATTTAAACTTTTTGGTGATCACCCGCGGTTACAAGGTCATTATTGCAATGCTTTAATGCCCAATAGGCCTTATGCTCGAGCTCGATGGGTAGATGACAAGCCTTTCCGTACACCAACTTGTAAGGAGTGCACCCGATGGGTGTCTTAAATGTGGTACGGAAGGCCCATAAGGCATCATCCAACTTATCGGACCGCGAAGCATGGTGTTCGCCTATGGTCCTTTCTAGAATGCGTTTCAAACCATGATTTTATGGGTGATACATGGTGGAGAGATGGTGAGTAACTCCGTATTTAAGCATGACCTTTGCAAACTGGTCATTGCAAAAATGGGTACCGCGATCACTAATGATAGCACGAGGGGTCCCAAATCGGGCGAAGAGAGATTTTAAAAATTTGCAAACAACTCGGGCGTCATTGGTGAGGAGCGCTTTCGCTTCAACCCATTTTGAAAAATAATCGACGTCCACGAGTATATACTTGTTCCATCGTGAAGACGGGAACGGGCCCATGAAGTCGATGCCCCAAACGTCAAAAAACTCACAAACTTAAATTGCGTTTTAAGGCATTTCATCTCGTTGTGAGATTTTTCCCTGACGTTGACAAGCGTCACAACGGGTGACCAAGTCATGGGCATCGTGGTAAATGGTAGGCCAAAAGAATCCTGAGTCAAAAACTTTCTTGGCGGTGTAGTTGGCACCATAATATCCCCCGGTGGGCCCATTACGGCAAGCTGTGAGGATATCAACAACTTCTTGGCCGTAAACACACTGCCGGATCACTTGATCCGCACAAATTTTGAATAAATAGGGGTCGTCCCAAAAGTAGTGCTTAACATCCTTGAAAAACTTGTTCTTTTGTTGGGACGACATCCCTTTAATCACAAAATTCCCCGCATGGTAATTTGAAAAATAGGCAAACCATAGGGTACTATCATCACCACGAAAGGTACCCATAGCAAGTGTCTAGAGAGGAAATGTTTCGGTAATTTTCTTATTCTCGAGAACATCTTGGTGGGGATTTTCAAGTCTGGATAAGTGGTTGGCCGCGAGATTCTCCGCTCTTTTTTTATCAAGAATAATGACATCAAATTCTTGGAGTAGGAGAATCCACCGGAGCAATCTCGGCTTAGCATCTTGTTTGGCAAGAAGATATTTGAGAGCCGAAAGGTCCGTATATACTATGGTCTTTGACAAGACTAAGTAAGGCCGAAATTTCTAGAAAGCATACACCACGGCTAATAACTCTTTTTCCATAGTGCTGTAATGTGCTTGAGCATCCGTCATGGTCTTACTTGCATAGTGTATAGGCTGAAAATGTTCGATTTACGTTGCACCAAGACTGCACCTACCGCGTAATCACTAGCATCACACATAATTTCAAACGGTAGGTCCCAATCGGGGGTAACTAAAATTGGAGCTTCGGTTAACTTCTTCTTAAGTATATTAAATGATTCAACACATTCTTTCGAGAAGATGAAAGGGGTATATTTTTCAAGAAGATGGGTCATTGGTCGGGCGATTTTAGAAAAATCTTGAATAAATCGACGATAAAACCCGGTGTGACCTAAAAAACTTCGAATGCCTTTAACGGAAGTCAGATGAGGGAGTTTAGCTATAACATCGACTTTAGCTTTGTCGACCTCAATCCTGGACTTTGAAATTTTATGTCCTAGAACAATGCCTTCTTTTACCATAAAATGGCATTTCTCCCAATTTAGAACTAAATTAGTGTCTTCGCACCGTTTGAGCATTTTGTCTAAATGGGAGAGGCATGAAGAGAAATAATCCCCGAAGACTGGTATATGTGTAGTTACACATACCTTTTACTTAATAAAACGACCCTAAACGACCAAAAACGCACATAAAATGCCATATATATGCTTGTTTTTGTGTTTGTATTGTGTAGGTACCGGATATTCACTAAAGGACGAAAAACAAAGCCAAAACGACAATACCAAGCACGAGAACGAAAAGAGCGTGATGAAAAGCCAAAGATAAAAAGCCCAAATCCTTTTTAAACCCTATCCGGCCCAAAAACCTTATGTATAAGCCCATTATACAATAAACTGTCGTTAAGTCCTTTAGCCTTTCACCTAACTATAGTTACCCTCACAAGGACTAACCATGCCAAGTCCCTAAACTCTTATAACCCACAAGGACCAAAATTACAATACATGTATATATGTTGAGGGGCCATTTCTGCCTGAGTCCTAAAATCTATTACACTACTTGGACTTTTGTTGCAATCAAAACATACAACATGGAGGATTAAACTTGCCACACTCCGAAACTTGTACCCTGCTCAAATACAAAACAGAGTACCAATACCCATTATTCCCGCCACTCCATCTTTGGCACTATTTATCATCTCTTTTGTCTTTAACCCTGCAACTACACTCCAAAACCCTCTACCCACTTCACCCCATCACTCTCACCCACCTAACCCCACCTCACAATATAACAAAAACATGCTGGAAATCCCTTTAATGTCCATTGGCTTAAGAGAAAGACAAGAAAATGGATGGTTTTGATCAATCAGATTGGGCACCAAGGCAATTCAAGGGCCAAGATCAACTTTGGCAGTCGACTCACACAACAAACACACGCCTTGAAGTCTCTCAGTGAACAAGCACTAGAAGACCTCAAGACCCTTAGTATAAATAGTTAGGTTTTTCTTTGTAAACGGGAGAGTAGTGTAGTTTTTAAGTTTTAGTCTTATTTTTATTGTATTTTTACTTTAAATGTCATTTAAAATTCTGTCATTTACTTTTTAAGCATTGTAATCATTTTTTTTCAGTTTAATGAAATTCAAAGTTTTAAGCTCATTTTATCTTAAATCTGTTTTGATATAAATTGTCATTTAGATATTATTGAATTCAGTTTAAAGTCTTATGTTAACTCAAACAAGCTTCTCATAAGCTTGTTAAAGTCTTTTCATCAAAAATCACCAAAAACCAAAAATCTGTCGAAATCTTGGAGCATGGTTTTATTTTGGATGGCCCAATAGTTTTAAAACCTCATGGGAGGAGTTAGGAATAATGATAGAAGTTTTTTAATCATTCACAAAAGCTTATACCTTTGTAAGTTTTCCATTTCCATTTTCTGTGCATTTTACTGTAGCATTGCATTATTAACAGACTTCTATTTACTGCTTATTAATGCTTATTCATGTTATTAATATGTTACAGTCTATTACTTATTTAAGCTGTCTTGTAGTGTGTAAGTTTCATTGGTTCATGCTTTCTATTAAACTCCCATTTTAGCAAATTAATGCCTGTTGCTTTTTTAAAATTTTTGGCTTACTTCAGTGCTAACTTTGTGTGGAACTTGCTTAAATGTGCTTAACTTTAACTTGTAGCCATCTGTTTTTAAAACCTTGCTTAAACCGGGATGAATCACTTTAAAAATAAATTTGAATTTTAATAAAGGGTGTTTGGGTTAAGGGTAAAAATGGGTCAAAACTAGTTGAAAAACCATTTGCGTCATTTAGCCCACCTTTTACCAAGCTATTAGAGTTGATTTAACATGTTCAAAAGTTTTAAGTTTTAAAAGCTTATAATTATTGTTTTGTCTAATAGGTGTTTGAAACTGTTTATTTTAAAATAGTTTCCTAATGCTTCAGCTCTAACTAGTTTTCAACAACTTTATTGTTTAGTTAATTTAAGTTTTCAAAAGCTAAAATTCATTTTTAAGGTTTTGAGAAGTTTTCTTTAAATCTGTGGTTTTGATAATTTCTTAACTGTTTCATTTTGATTTTTGTCAAAAAGAAGTTTTTAAAGATTGGTTTATGTTTCTTGTAGCATCTAAATGCAGTAGGATTAAATGTGTCAAGCTGTGCAATTGTATTTTGTTTTAAAGCCATTCTGCCAAAATTCTCTAGTCATTTCAAAAATGTTCAAAGACAGCTTTTGATCTTCAAATTTAGATAAGTAAAAAGTAGTTTTAGTTTCTAATTTTCAAAACATAAGCTCACTAGACAGTAAGGTCAATCTGTTTCAGCTTGACTTTCACTTTTGAGCTTATTTGCTCAGCTTACTTTAGATCTGCAAAAGCTTTTTTTTCTCTTTACAAAAACTTGTAAAATCAGCATGTACTGAGCCTCACAGCCTTTTTCATAACTCTTTTTCTTAGCTTCTTTGATTTTCAAATTGTTTTCCAATTGCTGATTCAGAAAGCTTATTGGTCAAGCTTTAAGGTGATATAGCTTATTAAGCCATAAGGATCCATTGATGTGCTTAAAATTAAGCCCCAAAGCACCCTTGTAGGCTGTTTTTAGCAGTTTTTGCCCCTAAGTGCTTATTGACTTTTTTTTCTGCTTATGTTTACTTGCTTAATTTAGTTCCCAAGTTCTTATTAGGAGTAGGTTGATATCTGTTTTTGCTTATCTTGTTTTATTTTAGCTTATTAAGTTTACAAAATGCTTAACAGTTTTCCTTTTATAGTCATTAAGTTAAAATAGCTTCTGTCAGCTTATTTCCAGTTTTTCCAGCTCATTCTTTGCTTATTCCTGTTTGCTTTTGCTTATTAGGGGTAGAAGCTTATGTGATTTAGCTTATTTTGTTATGCCATTTGCTTATTAGTCTAAAAAAGGCCAACTGTTAGCATTTTTGGCCTTAGTTTAAAAAAAAGCCAACTGTCATCTTTAAGCTCATTTTCTGAGCTTATTATAGCTTTTCAAAAATAATCTCAAGTTTTAAAGTTGTTAGTTTTCAGCTTATTTATAACTTTGTTTTTAAAGTTTTTCAAAAAGAAAAAAAAGGGAGTAGGGAAGTCAGGGGTGAGCAAGGCTCGAACCCCTGACCTCTACCCACTCAACCTTTATAGCACCTCACACACGCACACACAAACCAACTGCCCTAGGGTCTTTTTCAGTTTTAGTTTGCATTATTATTTATTTATATGCACTTTCCAGTTTTAGCTTATTTAGCTTATTTGCTTTTTAACTGCTTATTTGATCAGCACTTTTTCAATTTCTTATTTTTCCTGTAATCTTCATAAGCTAAAGTATTTTTCTGTATTTTTCCAGATTTTTATCATTTAGTTTACTATTTTTAATAATTTAATTTCATTAAAACAGTAATTAATTCATAAAAAATAAAATAAAAGTCAAAAAAATATAATTCTTTTTTTCAAAATTTTCTTTTATCATGTAGGACCTAGGAAAAATAAATTTGCTTTCGTAGGGTTAAAATTTTAGATTTTGATTTTTTAAAGAACGGGTTTCGATCCCGTTCTCGTTTTTCGTGATTTTAAGCTCAAATCACTTTCGTTTTTAGTCTAGTTTTCTTTATTCCTACATTTTAGTCACTTAGGGTTAATTAAAAGTTAAAAAATCATTTTAGGTTTAAATTTTGATAATTCAGTTTTTTTTAGTCGCGTTTTTACGTTCCCGTTTTTAAGTTTTAACTTAAGTTGCTTTCGTTTTAGGGTTTCTTTTACTTGTTTTTGCATTTTTAATTGTAGAAATAGAATCCAATTCAATCTTTGATTATTCAAGCATTGTTCACAAACCAAAACTCGATTTTTAAATTTGCGACCTCGTTGGGACATAACAACCCAGGAATCATACTTCCGGTTTACTAACATTGAGAGATTTTTGACTTTCCTTATTATAAGTATTATATATTTATTTATATATATATATATATATATATATATTTAAAAAGGGTTAATCATAAATTTTGTCAAGCATCCATAGTATCAATAAATCCATAGTCAATCCTATGAGCTAAAGTGTGTCTGGTCTACCTAGCAGTAGCAGCTGCCAAACTCTCCCCAACCTCAAAGCTGAAAGCGGGAGCAGAGAAACAAGCTCTCTTCTGAAGTGGCATATCCACCTCGAGAATATCATCTCTATGAGCAGTAGATGGTAATAACAATTGTGATGATGGTACATATGGTGGTGATGCAGCTCTCGACTGAATCATGATTGCTTTGTAGCCTAGTGGTGCATCAGCATAGGTAGGGCTAGTATGGGTAGGTGGTGATGATAGTGGTAAGGGTGGAGATAGTACAAGTAGTGGTGGAGATGGTATTTGTGGGAGTGAGATGACCAAGGTGATAATGGAGATGGTGGCGGTGATGGAGGTGTAGATGCAGAAGCATACTTAACGATGAGTGCCTCAGCAGATGTTGTCATAGGTGGCTGGGGTTTGATAGTCTTTCGTACCCTACGGAGACGTGTTTAAGAAAAAGGGACCTTAGTCTAAGGTGATCTGGGTAGTGGTGGTGTAGGAGCAGACTCGTCGGTCTCAAATGCCTATGTATCCTCAGCTGAGGGGACATGATCAATAGCAGGTAATGTAGTAGAGTCGGCCGGAGCTAGATGCTCCTCCTCCTCGTCCTCCTCGGAGGCCTCGTCCTCATCATCATCATCATCATCCCTGGAGGACTCCTCCTCCTCTTCATCATCATGTCTTCTGTCAGTAGGGTAATCAGCGGGATCCTCCTCCGTGTCCTCCTCTAAAGGATCAGAGTCAGCAACATAGCCCGGTAATAGGGTTGTAGGTGAAGCATCAACAGGTAGAGGCTGATCCTCAATAGGCGCCTCATCGTCAGACGGTACTAAGTACTTCGGGTACTCAAGACCAGGTACATAATCTGGTGATGTTGGTGCTCAGGACCAGGCACGTAGTCCGGTGATGGTGGTGCCTGCTCTGGAGACTGTGGTGCAGCCTTTGGTGACTGTAGCTCAGCATCATATACCCACTGAAATCTCCAAGGCTCAGAATCAGAATAAACAGACGTGTAGGTGACCGTCGATGATGACCTGACTGCTGTAACAATAAAATTAACTTATATAAGTATAATATATAAGACATGTATAGTAACAAGTTTTTTGGACCCGCGCTTCGCCGCGAGGAGTCTTGTATATGTTCGGCGAGTCTTGTATATGTTTGTAATTACTTTTTTTTGTAACTTTTTTTTGTATTACATGTAAACATATTTGTCAAGTACTTTTTTTGGTTGGCTATTTGTTGGCTAGCTTGAATTATCACGTGGGTACCTCTATTGGTACCTTTTGGCCCACTGAATAGTGCCAAAAGGTACAAAAGATTTCATTTGTACCCCTCTTTTTACAGTGTAACGTAGTTTTTTATCAGAGTCTGTTCCGTAATTTTTGACAGTTTCATACTTTTGACCTGTTAAACTTTATATTTTTCATTCGGTTTTTTCCGTGTCACAATTTTATAACATATACAAAATTATAAAAATACAAAAAAATAAAATACAAAAAAAACGCAAAAAACCCGGGGGTACAAACGGTGTTTCAGGGGTACATATAACATAAGGCTTATTAAATTGATGAGTTTGTTTCTGGATGCTTATGCCACGTGTAAATAGAGTGTGTCAAGTAGCCAAGTGGTGAATATGTGGTATCTTATCCTTATACACATCATACCTATTAGCTACCTAATATGCTTTGTCTCCTACTAACTTTTTCTCTATTTAAAGTCTCCAATGTGTACATAGATAGTATCGGTTTCTTTTAACACTTTAATATAGTTGTTGTTTATCCATGGCTAATTTGCCAAATGGGTTATTGGAAAAAGATATTCGTGGCTTGTTGGGTTTGCTGAAACAGGAAGTTAGTAAAGATGTTGCGAGGGTGAGGGAGTATAGGGCTATGGCTTGTGGGTTGAAGGTTGCTTTGCGGAGGAGGAAGGAGTATATTGAGGAACTCAAATCTCTTGGAGATTCTGAAGATGTTGTTGAAAGTGTGATGTTTTTGGAACGTATGCAACTGAATGACATGGAAAAGTGTACCCGTTCGCTGTTGATGATGAAGGACACGGAGGTTAAGATGCGTGAGAAAGCTAGGTTTTTCTTAAGGCTTAGGGGTGATGTGGTGGAGTAAAATTGTTACGGGTTTGTGTTGTAGGTGTTGTTTAAGGGCTTTTGGGTTGGTCTAAGGATGCATGTTAGTGTAGTCTTATGTATGGTAGTCCTACTATGTTTTGTTAGTGTGTGTAGGTTATGCTTGTGTATGTATGTTACGGTGTTAGTGTGTATGGTTTGTGTATCAATGAAAATGGTGTATTTAGATAACTTACACTCGTATCATGCATTTTCTAAATCTTGATAAATTATATATCTTCGAATGAAACATTGAAGAAGTTTGGCTGCTAAATGGAAAAAAAGACAATTATAGAATTAGCTTTTGAACAAAAGGATATATATATGTATAGTCTTCTATCTTTTATGTATTTTGGTCAATCCTTTTATTTCCATTGGATTTATATAATGTTTATGATCATGACGTGCAACTTTGTTGTTGCCATATATGTTTAGAGTTGTTTCCAAACAACAACCAAGGACCTCTCTTAAAATATTATATAAACCCTCTATTCTTCATTCTTCGTCAAAAAACCCACTTTTGTTTTCTTTTAACAATCACAATGAGTGTTTCCTTGTTTCTTATACATCCCAGATAAGTTATAATACCCACATTAGCGCCGAGTCATGAATTACGTTAGAGTTTACCGTATCAATATGTATGTTGTCAATATTTAGTACTATGACCGGCACCATGGCTAAAAAAACCCTCTTTCATTTTCTTTTAATTATCACAGTGTGTGTTTTCTTGTTTTTTATTAATGCCGAGTCATGAAATATGTTAGAGTTGACCATATCAATAACAGAATAAGTCGGTAGTCAAATTAAGAATTGTCATTGGCTTCAAGACTCAATGTGTCATGTTTTATAGCTATTGCGGTTCTCCAAAATTTTTGACATATCTAAGCTTTGTCAATTATCTATTAGCTCAAACTTAATTTGCTATGAGTTTCAAATTTTGTGTTATTATTTTTTTACTCAACTTTTTCGTAAAAAACACATACTCGAATTTTTTTTTAAATTGAGCTAAACTTATGAGCCCAATTCCTATTGAACATAGTTTGACAAAAAAATACATATTCCTTTGAGAATTTTTTTTAATTGGGCTAAACCTATGAGGCCAATTTTTATAGAACACAGTTTTTTGCTTCTATTATTCTGGGGGTTTAGTAGTTTGGGGTTAGGGCTGCCATGTGTGATCTAACTGTGGCTCGATTTAGTCATGGGTTTAGTTGTCTAGTGATAGTGCTGCCATGTGTGATTCAGTTGTGGCTCGTTTCATTCATAAGGGTTTAGTGATTTGGGTTAATTGTTGCCATGTGTGATCTAATTGTGGCTCGTTCAATGCATAAGCCACTTGGAATCCAGTTGTCGTTTAATTTGAAGGTGATATGCCATTTGTTTTCCACTAATATCCATCTATTTATCTGTCTTCTGTTGGTGACATCAGTTCTCACAACATTTTACCAATAGTCAATTCTCATAACTACTTTTAGCATGGCTGGTGATTCGACTTCGTCTGTGGAGCAGGTGTCTCGTGAGAATGGTGTTGCAGTATCATCTATGGATCGAGGTGTTCGTGAATCTGGTAATGAAGGTATGAATAGGCATTTGGCATTCTTGATTGATCAGGAGATAATGGAAGATCGTGCAAGGTTAGATGTTTATTGGAATTTGGCGTCGCAGTTGACAGAAAGTGTCAGGAGGAAGAGTGAGTATATAGATGAGCTAAAAGGCCGTAAAGGTGGTGAGAATGCTGATAACTTAAGGTTTTTGGAACGTATGCATTTAGAAGATATGGAGAAGGGTACGCGTTGCCTTTTATTGTTGAAGGAGACCGAGATGAAGGAAAAGGGTATCTTTGTTTCAAAACTCAAGAATAATGTTGCTGTCTAAGGTTGTATGATGTTTATGTAGTAGATGGTTGTCTAGGGTTTGTAATGGTAATGTACATTTTGGGGTGTGAAGTTCTATGTATGTATCTGTTAGGAAGTTATATGCATGAAATCCTATGTATGAAGTCTTAGTTGTTAGTTTAGGTTATTTAGGATCCTTTAGTCTACATGTTATGTTAACAGGATGAGAAGGTTTTTTGTTATCAGTTCCTTCTACCTGTATTATGGTATGTATATGAAGATCATGGTATGAATGAAAATTATGTTTGGATCTTATAATTAGCACCTGCTTTTATGATTATGATTGTTTATCTTTTTTAGGGGTATATAATTTAGAGAATTTATTTGGTTGCATGTTTAAGGTGATAGCTATAGCTTTGTCCATGTATTATCCCATTTTGTTTACTTAATACAATATCTTTGATGAGGAAACTGGTAACATATGGGTTGTAAGGAATATTTGCTTTAACAAAAGGATGTATGAGTTTGGTTGGCAGATATGAATCTTTTTGCTTTGTATAAAGTCATGGGGAAAGCTAGACCATATAGTGTTTTCATTTTTGAGTCGAATTCCATATGGTGTGTTTATTGTGTTTGGTTTATGCAATATTTTTGCTATTGAATAGTTAAAAATATGGATGACCAATAGTACTTTTGATATATTGATATATTAGTTACTTTTAGTAGCTGCAGTTGTGTAAATCTATGCTACAAAAAGGTCGTCCGTCAACCACCTGGTGATAACCAAATGCGATCTTATACAGTTATTATATGTGGTCTTATAAGCTGAAATCAAATAAGCTCGAAAGCTCACTTATAAGCCAAAACAAACGCCCCCTTAAAGATATCTGAAACCACTTACTTTCATCAACACAAATTTTTAGAGTGGCTATGGGCTAATTTTTTATGGTATATATAATTTCAATAATTGTTTCAGTAATCAAAATAGAGATACTGTCAAGTTAGTATTTGGAAAAAATAGTGTCATCTAAATATCACATGGTCTTTGAAAGGAAATAAGATCAATCTTGGCACACCTTTTTTTGCCATTTTGAGGGTAGATATTGGTTGTCCTGAAGATCCGTTCGAATGAAAAGAAATAGTTTTTTTTACATAAGATTAGATATTATTGATACGGATAATATTAGAACCAACTACATATACAAAAGACTGTAGCGATTGTCCGACGGTAGTATGTGTAGTAAGACTACACATATTCACTTTTGCTACACAAAGTGTTTGCTAATCCTTAAAAGCCTTGTACTTATAGCAAGTTTCAAAATAGTAATAGGCTTTTGGTTTAGAGTTACAAAAGATTAGGCATTACTGGTTCTATATTATCCAGTACTAAGCTTGCTAAAGCTGTCATTAGTACTTTATGGTGCTACTGATGCTTGCGGTAAGCTGCTGCTTAATCTGCTTTCTTTTTCTTATGGCTTGACGGTTCATCTTTGAAAAGGGCTCTTTTGACTGATGACTCCAAGATTTATTAACCCTTTTTATATATAAATAAATATATATATATATAATACTTATAAATATATAACAAGGATCAAAATCTACAAAATCAATGAAACCGAGAGTAGTATAGGATATTCCCGGGTCGTAGTCCCAACGAGGCGTGAATGGAAAATCGAGAGTCGGTTTGAATAGCAATGCTTGAATGGAAAAGATATGAGGTTGAGTTTCTAAAACTACTAATAATATGCAAAAACGAATAAAAACCCTAAACAAAAGCAATTTAAGTAAACAACGCGAAAACGGAATTTAAACCTAAAACTACGGAAAGCATAATAAAGGAAAATGAATATCTTAAAATTCTACGGAATGCATAAATAAGCGCATAAGAAATGAAATCAAAGTCCTATGGGAAGCATAAAATTAGAGGCAATTAGGCTTAAATCACAAAACGAGAATGGAAATTACAAACGAACGCCGACTAAAAACCTAAAAATATGAAAATTTATTCCTAAAAGTGAATTAATTAACTTTTAATAAGCAAATAAGTGACTAAAAAGAAAGAATAAAAAAAACTATATCAAAAACAAAGTGTTTAAGGCTAAAAACGCGAAAACGAGAACCGGGAACCGGGCCCGAAACCCGTTCTTTAAAAATTAAAATTTTGCAAAAATGACCCTACGAAAGTTTTTCTATTTTTCCTAAGTGCAAAATGAAAAAATAAAATTTTCTAAAAAAGAAAAATATTTTTTTGATTTTTATTTAATTTATTATAATTAAAAAACAGTTTTAAAGAAAATAAATGTTAAAAAATATTAAATGATTATAAAAAATTCTGAAAAATTTAGAGAAAATCAATTAAACTACAAAGATCCTAAGAAAAATTTGAAACTGAAAATTCAGCTTAAAAATAAGCTGTTATTAAGCTAAAATGGGCTGAATGCTTAAATGGCTAAATGGGCTTATATAATTAATGAAACAAACTCATACCGGATGAGCTATTGTAGCACAGCGGTATGAGTTTGTATGTGTGGGGGCTTTGAAAAGGGGGAGGTCCAGGGGTCGAGCCTGGGCCTCTCTCTTTTTATAAAACATTTTTTTTTCAAAATTTTCTTTTAAAACTTAAACATTAAGCTAAAATAACAAACTTTATAAAAAGAACTTTTTATGAAAACTACAAATAAGCCAGGAAATAAGCAAATCAAACAGACAGTTTGGCTAAAAGGCTAAAAAGGAACTAAGCTAACTTAGTTAGGCTTTATATTTCAATAAGCAAGGAGACAAAGCAAATAAGCTAAAACATACTTATGACTAAATCTAATGAGCACTAAGGACTTAATTTAAGCTCACCAAATAAGCCGAATAAGCTCAAAGAAGCTCAGCAGTACTAACTTGTAGTTAGTACTGCTAGGCTTCTTGAAAACTCAAAAAGCTCATGAAGAACCTAAAAAGCTAAACACAGATGAGTATCTAAACTAAATAAGCCTAAAGCAAACAAAATTAAGCACAATGGAATAAGCAAACAAGCAAGAAAAATAAGTAAATCAAGGGCAGACTACTCTACTTTTTGCACTAGGTCCTAAGGCTCTAATCTGCTAAGGCTATTAGGGGCCATGTAAACTAAGGAAAGCATAAATAAGCTAAAGCAGATAGGACCCTAAACCTAATAAGCCAATATTAACAAAAATAAGCCAAATAAAACAGGCAGAAAAGCCAAAAAACTAAGATTAAGCTATGGGCCAAAGCTGCATACAAAGTAGGCCTAGGGACACACTTTGAGACTTATTTTTAAGCTGCTAATGGGATCCTAGGGGCTTAAGGCTTATAGAGCTTATATATCAGCTTATGGGCAAGCTAAAACTGCAAAGGTCCTAGGGATATAATCAAAAACAAGCAAATAAAAGAGGGATGAAAAGGTGATGTTAGCACCAGGGGAGCTTTTTGTTGGCTTTAAAAGGTGCAAAAAGCAGTCCTACAATAAGCTTTAAAATAAGCTCAAAACCAACAATAGAGTTAAAACAGATGGAGAGTGGCTCTTAAGGAGCTTGTGCACCAAAAATGAAAAGCTAAAAAAAACTTAAAACCATCTTTAACTTACCTAATTCTTAGATTGAAATTTTGAACTTTTATAACTCAAGAAAATTTTGACAGATTGACTTAGACTACAATTGGCCAAAACACACTCAAACTTGCTTTGCTCTACTGAATTAAAGGGGTGAAAACAAGTATGAAACAACACTCAAAAAGCTAGTTAATGAAAGCTTGATCTAATGAACACTTAAATTCTATTTTCCAAACACAGATTAAAGCAACTATTTTTCAAAACCTTAAAAATAAATTTTAGCATATGAAAACTTAAAAGAACCAAACATTAGACTTATTGAAACTTAGTTAGAGGTGACTGAAAACCCATGAGCAAGTTTTTACCCGTTTTGACCCATTTTGGGTCTTGTCCCAAACACCCCTTTAAAAGGGTTTTGCACACTTTTAAACTGTAAAAAGGAATTTTAAACTTGAACTGTGTATAACCAGGTTAACACTAAGTCATATGAACATAAACATACACTTTTTAACAGGAATTAAAAACCAAATAAAGCTAGAACACATGAACAGTTGTAAAAGACAATTTTTGTATAAACTTTAATTTTCATTAAAGCAATAAAGGTTTACAAGACTTAAAAAGGTTAAATGACAGAATGTAAATTAAACATAAAACATTAAAATTAAACTAAACTAAAAATTATACTACTCCTCCATTACATCCTCTTCTCTGTCTTCTTTCCATCTTTTTATATGTTGTGAGTCTTGTGTTTGTTGTGCTTTCTATGTGAGAGACTTCCAAGACCCAATCTTAGCCATCCAATTGCCTTTGTGCCCAAGTAAAATGATCCTGACCCTTTATACGTTTTGCCCAATCGTGTGTTTAAGGATTGCCAGGGTGTATACGAGGTGGGGTGAGGTGGTGATGGTGATAGGTTTGGAGTGGGGTGAGGATTTGTCTGGTAGCTATAGTGCACGTGAAGTGGGGTTAGGGTCAATGGCGGGAAAGGGCTTGGGAAGATATACAGTGTAATTTTAAAACAGGGTATAAGTTTTGAGCATTGGCAAAATTGACCCTCCATGTTGTATATATTGATTACACGAATAGTCCTTGTGATGACTTGAACTATGGAGGACTTGGCAAGGCCAGTCCTTGAGGGTGTATGTTTGTTTTACAATGTTAGTCCTTTTAAGGACTAACGACGTTAGGACTGAAAGGGTTATAAGCATAACGAGGGTTAAGTGTGTGATGGGCTTATATAAGGGTGATTTGGGCCCTGTGTTTTATAAAAAAAAGGTAATGGGTTTATTTGACTTGGGCTTGTGGGTTAATTTAAAGGTTTGGGCTTTTTATAATGGGTATTAAGGGTGTAGTGCATAAGTGGGCTGACTTGGGCCCACTAGGTGGGTACGGGTGGGCCCACTTTGACATTTTGTTTTTTTCAGGTTCGGTTTTCGAAGCTTTTTCCAACGACGTATCCCGGGGTTGACTTTGACTTCGTTTTGACTTCATTAAATCCACAAACTTTGTCGAGTCGATCCGGAAATGTCCGTTTTAGCTCCATTTTTAATCCTTTTGTACCCTTGGCCTCGGTTTTTCGCGCTCTTTCCAATTCCGCTCTCGGTTTTGTCCGGTTTGGCTTAGATTTTGTCCTTTAGTGAATATCCGGTACCTGCACAGTACAAACACAAAAACAAGCATATTTATGACATTTTATGTGCGTTTTTGGTCGTTTAGGGTCATTTTATTAAGTAAAAGGTATGTGTAATTACACACATACCAACTGACACTTCATTTTTTGCACTGATGTTTTGCTGTTGTTCTGGATCTCCTTTAGTGGTTTTTATTGCTGGTTCCGTTGCCCTTGGTGTGTCAACACTTGCAGGAGTCGACATTGTCTCTAGATTTGCTGCAAAAGGTGAATGTGTTGTTAGTTCCTTTATAATTTTAGTATATACTCTTAAAGATGTTATTAATTTTTTGTTTTCCTTTTAACCTGCTATATCCTCAAGTGGAGGTGCTATCGCTAGTGTGCCAATAACAGTAGATGGTGGATCGATCGGTGGTATGTTCATTTCTGTTTCTGTGCTTGTTCCTGTGAGTTAAAAATGCGTTAAAAGTTCGTATAATGTCAGACCAAGCTGCTTGTATAGTTGTATAATGTACTGTCTAACTAGTAGGAAAGAAAAGGGACAGATTAATACAGTTGTGTACCTATTGTTAGCTGAGGCGGTCTTTCTGGTATAGACTAATATCTAGTAATATATACATATTTTTTTAGTATTTTTATAATTTACCTGTTGTTTTGAGTGTC
>BQNB010094890.1:10561-21537 GCA_026074375.1 Tanacetum coccineum
ATGATTCTTTAAATTAATATAGAAAATTCAGTATTTTACTTATATTGCAAAAACGAGAGATTTTTTAACATTGATTCGATTTTTTTTACACATTTTGAATTATAATCACATTAAAATGAGTTTTACGCTTGAAAAACTTAAATCAAAGTTAAAAATCTATCATTTTTAAAAACCTTCTTAATCTTCTTAAAATAAAAACCTTCTTAATCGATCTGGTTTCTATATATATATATATATATATATATATATATGTATGTTTTATTTAGTGATTTTTACCATGTTTTACATATTACAAGTCCTCTAAATTGTCCAATACAACAACATGTATATAATTAAAGTCATCTAATTTATAGTCCTCTAATTTACTTCCAATTCATTGTTAAATGTCAAGATACAAAATAAATAAACCATAACTTTTATAAACAAATTTACACAACAATAATCAACAACTAGTTATATAAATTAACCAACATTTGTAATATATCAAAATGAATATTTTTCATAGATCTAACATATTTGTAACATACTTTTACCATGTGTATATATTTGTTTGATTATGTATAAAACTTGATTCTTGTTGTAACTTGTTAAAATAAAAGCTAGGTGGTGATTTCACTAAATAAACAAGATGTATAAATGTATGAAATATATAGGAAAGTATAAGAATGTAAATGGATCTTGAATGAATGAGATGAAGATGATGAACACAAATCTAAACCTATTCAAACTCTTATGTTTGTAAATAACTTAAACCCACTTGAATGAACTTGTAAACTTGCTTGGACTATCAAAACACAAATGTATTTGTGTGCTTGGAAGTGGACGGCAACAAGGAGAGGAAACAATAGGGTTTTGTGTGAGTTATTTTCTTTGTGAGGAAGTATGATAAGTGTTTAGCTTATAAGGTTAAAGAAGGCATGGTTTTAAGTATTAAACAAATCCTAGGGAACATGTAAGATGTGATTTAAGCTTGAGCATGCCTTATGCATGCTTCTTTTTGTGTGATGGTTCCCAAGAGGGACAAAAGGGTGGCCAAGATACTATGGATAATAAGCTAGGACTTATACATTGGACAATACTTAATATAAACTAATTAAAAGCAAGTTAGTGGGATTTTGTAAGTGTTATTGGGGGGGGGGGGGCGGTTAAAGGTTAATATATGGGTATAGATTTAATAAATTTTGGGTATTGGGTATTATTGTGGGTATTTGTTGAAGTATAGAAAGGTGGTGGTGTTTATATGCATGCATAAATATTAAATTTAGCGAAATGTAAACGTTTTACGTAACGTATAAAAATAAAATGTGAAAAGTTATAAATTATCTTCGTATAAATAATATAACACTTGTTTAACGTAAACTTTTATTTGTTTGATGTCGGTTTACATTGATTGTTGATTTTTAGTTTATGCGATTTAACTAAACGATTGAAATAAAAAGTAAACGCGTAAAAGTTTAAATAAATAGTTGAATATTTATTGACGTAAAATGACTTGAAAATGTGGGTTGTTACAGTCTCCCCGTGTTAAAAGAATTTTGTCCCAAAATTCAGTTTGTGTTGTCTTCCAAAGAGGTGCGGTTACTTGTTGCGGAATACTTATCTTAATCCTCCAAAACGTGGTAATCAATTTTGTTTTCTTAATGTAGAGAGTCTCATTGGGACGGTTTCTAATTCCTTGTATACACTTCAAATTTTTAATCCTCGACATTTTCTCTCCTTAATTGCTTTAACTTGAGCATCTAAGATTGGTGGCGGCGGTTTAAAATCTATTTGTTGTGACTGAAATTTGAATCCTAGTAATCTTATCCGTTCCTTTCAGCTTAAAGTGTTAGCTATAACATTTTCCTTTACAAGGTGATAACGAATTTATACTTATGATGATGTCATGATTACTAAGTTTTATGGTACTGCGTCGACGTTTGGATGGGTGATTTATTAAATTCCTTAATGGCGAGCAAACTTGACGGGGAATTGTCCTAGGGCGACTAGTGATGTGTCTTGACTTTTCGAGATAAGGTTTGGTGTAAGGTGATGTCAACCCTGTATAGTAATGTGGAGTAAAGGTCTATTTAGTTACTATGGTTACTAGTTCAGTTTCCCGTGACAAACACGTTTTATGAATACAGATACAAAAATTTTGCATTTTGGGTATACAAGTAGAGAGTTGATTTTGACAAAAGTTTTAGGATGACTACTACTCGGCATGGCATGGTCCTTCCTGAATTATACATAGGTGATCAGGCTATGTATAATTAAGAATTAACGATGCAATGCTCATTTTCATCAAAATAGTGTTATGTATAAAGAAGTATCAAAATAGTGGTTATAGCGTGACAAAATAATTCACAAGATGAAAGTAAGGTTGTTTATAGGATGACAATAAAATAATTTATGAGAAAACCATAAGATGGTTTACAAGACAATAGCTAAATAGCTCATGGGGTGATAGTAAAATATTTTATGTGATGAAAACAAAATGGTTTTATAAAGTAAAAACAAGATGATTCATAAGGTGATAGTAACATGGTTTTTGAGATGATTGCAAAGTAGCATATAAGATAATAGTGAGATAGTTTATAAGATGATGGAAAAATAGATTATAAGATGATATGAAAATTGTTTATAAGATGGTAACGAATTGGTTCATAAAATGGTAGCAAGTCAGTTTATGTATGATAGTAAATTAGTTTTTGAAAAATTTATGAAATAGTAAAAATTCATAAGATGATGGTAAGATAATCTTCATGGTGATAATAAAATAGATTATTAAGTAATAGCAATATGATTTATATGACAGTAAGAGAATAGTTTATAAGACGATAGTTTACCAGATGATAGTAGAAATGGTTTATAAAGCGATTGTCGAATAGTTTATGAAATGTTAATTCGTTTGATGATAGCAAGATAATTATCAATGATTAGTAAAATAGCTTATCATGTGATAGTGAAAATTGTTTATAAAGTCGTTGTAAAATATTTGAAGGGCTATAATAGTTTAAGGAGTAGATTGCATAAATAATTAGAGAGTTAAAGTAAAATCGATGAAGTTTTCATGACACATGAGTTCGATAGATAATTTAAAATCATCCGCATAGTACAACGAAAATTTAAAAGAATGTATGAATTTGAAATCCTACAGGACATAGAGTTTAAGAAAGAAAACCCCAACTTAGGTTTTACTAGCTAAGACGGGTCACAAGATGATGTAGGTGTTTCAACAATATGAGGCGGGTGTTCAAACTCGGAGTTGAATGGTAAGGTAACTAATGGGATCGACAGACTGTGACAAGTTTCAATGTTATGTAAACGATATTATGTAAAATCATAAAAAAGTTTTAAAGATCATTACGTTATTCATAATGTCTTGAGAAAAGTCCTAGTATTTATATAGATTACTCTTATATAAACAAGTGTAAAATATACGCAAGAGAAGGTAAGCACATATATATAAGTCATATAAGCAAGTAGTGTGTATGCACATGAAAAAGTTTAATGTGATGCAATGTTTGTGAAAACGGTTATAGTCTAGGTAAAATATGCAACTTAGTTCTCTATAACCTTGGCTTTAGATACCAATCTGTAACACCCCCAAAATGGGTCACAACAGAAATATGTCTGGGGGCGTTACTTCATAATACAACAACATAAGATACGAGAGAACGACCTCTACATGAGTTGTTTGAAAAATCAATCTTGTAAAATTTAGACTCTAATGCACATAAGTTATGTCAAGCATCTTATACACCTGAGAAATGCATGCTTAAAAGTGTCAACATAAAGTTGGTGAGTTCATAGGTTTAGTTAAGTATAAATGTTGGACCGCAAGATTTAAATTGTATGATAATTGTAATGCGCACATATAACAACCCGTAATTTTCATCAATGTAATTTCCACTATGATATATATAAGGATCATTTTGATAGGAAAATTTTCGCTTTATTTCATGCCAACTATGTATCATAGCAAGTAGACGAGCTCTCGCAACAACTTATGCCTATTTCTATCCATGTTTACATCATGTAAACATCATAATATGTCAAGCAAACATCATAACATGTCAGGTCGATGATCTAATATCTATTTTATCATATACGTTATTTATTCAACATAGTTTTCAAAGTAAATGTACAAGTATAATACACTGTCTCATTGTGTATATATGAATTTGTCGCCTTGCCAAACTTATCGATTTCCTCCAAAATAAGGTACAAGTCCTTTAAAGCATAATGTACAAGTCATTAATGCATGACATCCAAAATAGCTGTTTTACCTCTGTTTTCCTAAGGAAACTTGTACAATCCATCAAGTACAAGTTACAAGCAAGTCATGCACTTCATTTACATTCTATAATCATCCTCATTTCATAAGATTTCATGAAATGAAACCTAGAAACCCTAACCCGAGCAAAATACTACACCATGACCCGTTTCTTAGTTTTTATCCATTGTAAACCCAAACCATTACTCAAATAAGTTGTAAATACATAATTTACAACTTTACAAATCACATTCCATCATCATTTCACCATTTTTAACAACAATGTACAGGAATTAAACCTAGAAAACCCTAAACGAACCCTAATTTCAAACCATGACCCGTTTACCTATTTTCACCCATTTTGAACTCGAACCACTAATCAAACCTTATGGTAAACTCTTAATACAAACCATATAATCCATAATCTATCATTAATAATCAAATGCACACAAAAAATAAACATGAAAACCCTAATCGTGCCCTAATGAACCCGCAACCTCATTTAGCTTATTTTAACCCATTTTTAAAACCAACCATGTGATCAAGCACCTTGATGATGCACCTCCTTCATACCTAAGCAGCTTACAAGCATCTCAAGTCCATTCCTAGGCCACAAAACAAGCCACATCTCCTCTTTGTGTCCTACTTCAACCGCAGCAACAAAATACACCACACTAACCCTCCACCTTGCTTTTATGACTCACCAAGTACCTATCCTTATCACTACACCTTGTTCTCCAAGCCTTGCACCTTCTCTTGACACCTCATCACCCCAAACTTGGGCACCAAGGTGAATTTACACTATAAATAGGCGCACCCTTGTTCATTTCAAATCACACCAACACCTCTTCTTCTATAACCATCAATGGCAGCAAATCTCTGATAAAAAAAGTCCCAATAAGACCCAAGAGCAGTAATCAAGAGAAGTAACCAAGTCTTGAAGCCCCGAGGAAGTTATCTTAGGCGTACGAAAGCAAAAGTCCCCATTTCGACCCATTTTCAATCATTTAGCTCGAAACCAGGTTCCATAAGCTCACATTCTGTTTTCATACCCGTATAATGTTCATATGATCATGCTTAAACTATTGTTAAAAGCTTTGAAATCAAAAACATATGTGTTTTACCTTTTTGATCCAAACCGAGCTCATGAAACCCTAATTTCATGTTTTTTGACTGAAGCCTATACATGCATGTAAACACTGAATCGACGAGTACTATCTTTTAGAATGAATGTTATACTTAAGGCTAAGTTGATATACACAGTAATACCGCTACATAGTCTATAGAGTTACTTTATGCCACCATTAAATCGTCCCTCGTTATCTATCGTGCAACTCATAGAGAAATCACTATGCGTGCTGAACTCGACATATATACGCACCCAACCCCAACCCTCCCCCCCCCCCCCACCATAACCCTTCTACAAACTCTATACACACGCTATAATGTTCATTAGGCTCATGTTACGAATACTGCTTTGTTGTGTGTTTTTAAAAAGCTTTCGCTCTATCGCAAAAACTAATGTTGTTTACCTTTGTGAATCCACACGACTGAGTAGCCAAGTCATGACTACCTCATCACTGATTGAAATTTCTGCTATTGTGGTTATGATGGAGGCAGTACTCCTCATTTACAGCTCCTAAAGAGAGTTGTAAACTGACATCTATAGAATCTATACTCACTATAATAAGCTATATACTAAATACTAATTATAAGTAATGAAGTTCATTTTTAATATGTACCTTGTACAATGAATGTTGAACCTTAAAACCCCGCTAGTAAGACTACGTGTTTTCATTTAAAACTACTATATTTAACCTACGTATACTCTCAATATGCATTGCTTGAGCGTCAACGACCCATAAAAATCCCATGAACCTTCCCCCCCTCTCCCCCCTGTATACCGTTTTTTTCCCCCACAACCTTCATATTTAGTTATATTCATAAGCTATAACCTGAAATTACTTTTCATATTGAAAATAATAATCTATATATGGATTTTGGCACTCTTGTTTTGTAAATCATTTTCATGCAAGGGGTTATATAGTTATCTTTAGACTATTTGAAGAAACACTTATGATCTCAAGATGTGTACGTGTGACGAGAGCTATAGTTCTCTGCTCATGATGCTTCTTGACATGATCACACAAGATATGACGAGCATATGAGTCTGAAATGAGATAAGTATAGATGCGACTTTACTCTCAACGGTGATCAAGGTGTTACTTTGTACATCTTTTAAATGTAGAAGGACCCAAACTTGGTAAAATGAGAGTGTGCATTAAGATTACCTTGTCCGAAGGAAGTGTATATATCGTTTGTCAATGTTGATATCTATTGACTTAAGGGTCTAGATGATGAGAACATTTTGTAAAAGTGGAGAATAGAGTATATAAGAAGATCTCACATAAATTGTTAGTATCAGAACTTGTGTATAGAAGACTCGAATAGACTTTACAATCTTAAGGCTTGATTGCATAGACAGACTGTGCATTTCTAGTTATTGTGCATAACACTTAAAACCCGATTAGTCTATATTATTAATATAATTCATAATAAATGAGCTTATTAAATTTCTATCCCGAATATATATCGTACCACTATTCTTGGGAGCTTCATATTATGGGGTTTCAATCTTGGTATTTACGTTCTGTCTGGTTGTTGGGTTTACGATTTAAAGTGCACTTTAGCTCCATCTATCGCTTTTACGTGACACGGAATAATATTGCTCTGCTATAGTATACGCGTGTTTATATTTCCAGCGTGACATGTCACGGATTGCTAGATTGAGACTTGCGTCGAAGCTCATAGAGCTATTTGCATTCATTCAGGAGTTTTTGAAGCAAAGTTACGGTAAACTATGTAAAAACCAATATGTTCTAGGTACAATCTTCCTTAGACTTGGCTTATTTACTCGGTGCTGTCGTGCGATGTTTACTATCCACTATTGACTATTTCAACCTTCTATGTTTAGATATGTGATAATGTCGTCAGGATCTTACATTTTGGAAACTATTTTTTACATACTACCAATATCACAGGGGAAGTTTCAACTTACATAGCCGTTACTTGATTTACATGTTTTCTTATATTAAAACCCGCAATGGGGTGATGAAAGGCTTGTTTTTATCTGAGGGGTCTGATAGCGGGGTGATGCGTGTTATTGGGGGTGAGGGGAGGGTAGGGGGGATTATTTGTAGGGGTTGCAAGGGGGGTTTGGAACTATGCTGGAGTAGTCCTCCCACCCGCCCCTGCGTGAGTGGGTATGGTTAAAGATTTGCGGGATCTCTGAGGGGGTTGGGGGTGGAGGGGGGGGGGACAGGGAGGGGGTGTGGTTTCCGAGGAGTATTGAGGAGGGGGAGTTTATTGCGTAGGGGTGTTGTGGTTTAACGGGTTGTAAGGTCAGTCGTGGTTGCTGTGACAGGGGTCCGCTTGAGCTCGGTTCCTTGTCGTCCGTGGTTGGTGCAAAGCGGCGCTCTCGTCGGTTGCCCGCCCGCCCGTTCCTGCGCCTGTGTTGGGTGTTGGCGGTTTGGTTTTCTTTTGTAGTTATACCACAGGGGGGCGGGTTGCTTATTGCGGGGATGGGGGAAAGATTAGTGTGAGTGGAGTGCCGGCTCTTGAAAGGGTGTGTGGGTGGGCAAAAGTTTGGTAATTGCGCGGGTTATTGTGAAAGAAGGGGGAGTGCGGGGTTGGGGCTATGAATGGTATGAGGAAACACAATGATTGAAATAGTGGGGAGAGCGTTGGGTGAACTAGTAAGGGATAGGCGAGCTACTGCCCTGGTGCCGCGGTCTCCACCCCCCACCATAACGTAATGGAACTGCGATATATGAGCCGGGTCAACATAAAACCTACGATGGTGCGAGGGGGGGGGTGGAGATACCCCCCCCTGGGCTTTGGGGCATTTATTCCGGAGGGGGCTTGGGTGGGTGAAAAAAATGGTTGGAGGAAGTGAAAACTGTTGATAGTATGGCGATGAGAAGAGGGGCTAAAGGGGGGGGGGGGGTTGGAGCGGGAAGCTGCAGGGAATGAAGGTGTGAGTAAATTGTGAGAGGAGCGGACGGGGTTAGAAGGCGAAGTTCATTTGCTCTCTCCGCCCCGGGCCGTGTTGTGGACGAAGTACGTGCCCACCCCCCCCCCCCCCACCCCCTCAACCACCCCCCCCTACCCCCCCCCACCCAAACACAATGGTGTGAAGACACGAAGTGGCACCGGGTGGGTAGTTACATGACTCCCACTCCTCCCCCCATGGTGCCCGGACGCTCGCGGCCGGGCGGGGGAATGGTGTGGCTGCCCCGTCCTCTTTTGTGTTCTTTTTGGGGGAGGGTGGGGGGAGGTTTTTTTTTGAGAAAGTTGGAGTGTTGGGGGGGGGTTGGTTTGTGTGGTGTGGCTAATGGTGAAGGAGTGCTTTGGGGTGTGGACTTTGTGTTCCATGTTGTTGGGGAGCCTGGTTGTAGTGGTTGTTGGGGTAGACAACGAAATGAGAAATATGGATGGTGTATTGTTGGGGAGCATGCAGGTGTTTGGTATAAAAGGGGACAACGTCTAACGGCTATTGGATTTGTGGGAATGAGGGGTGTGTTTCGGGGTGTGGATCTCGGTGGTATGGTTCTTTAAGGATGGTTGGGCTAGATTAATGGACGTAGCGGAGGGGGGGGGGAGGGGGTACCAGCGGGAGAGGATGGGTCTATGTGGCAGGGTTGGCTGTGGCCATGTGAGGGGGGGGGAGTGGGGGAGATAAGTGACTGGTCGGGTGGGGGGAGCTTGTTGGGGGTATAACCCCCGCCATCTTAATTGGTTTAATTTGGCCACGTGGGGTGGGGTACTAATTTTGTAGCCCTCCTCTGTCCAATCTTCCCCAATATTCATACCCTTGCCCCCAGCAAGCTCGACCCCTGCGCTTCCCCGGAGTCCTGCCCAGGCTGGAAGGTCGGGACCCTGTGGCTATGAACATGTGGACTCATTGGCAAAACATGGAATGGCATTGGGTCGCTCTGGCTTATCAGTGTAGAGTTTCTGCGCGGCATGCGAAACTCCATCGCATAATCATTTTGCAGGGTGACCTTTGCTTGAAGTTGGCCACTCAAATCCATTATCGGAGAGCCAACCGTTGGGTAGCAGTTGGCCCTTCACAACGTGTTTTCTCCCATCCTCCACTTGCGATGTAGGCCTTTGGCTGAAATGGAAGCATGGATTCCATGGAATTGTGGGGGCAGGAGAGTGGGCAGGGCATCATCATCATGACATCTTTTCATGGCATGGATCAGTGGGTTTCAAGGAGAGCGAGGCTGGGGACTAGGGGCTTGGCATGGGTGGCGTACTGGGGGCTGTGGGATGATCTGGCGTTGCACAGGCGGGTTACCTGGAGGTATGGAACTCGTGGGACTGGGTCTGGGAGGGTTGGCGTTCTTGGTTGGGGTCGACTTGGGTAGTATCTCCTAATATCTCTTTGGGTAGTATCTCCCAATATCTCTTTGGGTAGTATCTCCCAATATCTCTTTGGGTAATATCTCCTAATATCTCTTTGGATAATAGCTCCTAGTATCTCTTTTGATAGTGACTCCCAGTATGTCTCAGGTAAAAGCTCCTAATTCTATTGAGTTTAAATATGTGATTCATGAGCTTAGATGCAATAATAATGTTCTCCATGATAATTATCCCTACAATGCAAATATTTCCATTATGATAACTTGTATTCAACTATTACATTTCAAACCTATGAATTTCACTCAACCTTTGTGTTGACCCTTTTATGCATGCTATCCCAGGTAATTGAGCATCTTATGGCATGGAGTGGCATGGAATTGATGATGGCTAAAACTTGTTATCATTCACATTTTATGTTTCTAGATTTTCGGACCTGGCTTTGTAAAACTCTGATTTTAATGAATGATAACGTATCTTTTAAAAACGTCTCTTTTGAGTCGTTTTCTATGATTGTGATTGTTGTACTATGAAGTAATACCCCAGATTAGCTTCCGCTGCTATATTGTAAAAATGGGGGTGTTACAGCACAATATCACAAAGTGTAATTACGATTACGCTAAGCTCATGATACTGAGGCTACGACAGTATAAGTATGCCAATCAATTTTAGACAATCAAAGTAAGTGCTCAAGGGAATCCGACATGGTATACGCCTGTTGGCCTTGTTGGCACTAATCCTGGACGGGGATGCCAATCCCAATAGATCTATTTGTAACACACGCGCTTACACAAAGTAATTAACGGCTCATGATAATTCGGGCAATACATAATTATTGTTACTTAGGCTAATCCGTAATCATTTGAATGAAAGTAAAGTATTTGCGTCCATAAGTAAAAACCAATAATGTATCTCACCTCGAGATTTGTAAAATAATTATAAACAAGTTAAAGCGGGGCTATAAACTCACCTCAAGTAATGATACAAATGAATGAATGATCAACAATGAGAATCGGTACAAAAAGCCAGGATGCAACCTAATTAAATATAGGTCGTATAAGAAATATATACTTGAAAATAATTACAACAATATATTTATATAAGTTAGATCGCCACCTAATAGTTTTTGTTTAGTTTATAAAACAAACATGTATGTTACGTTTATAATTAAATGTCTAAACTTGTAAACACTTGTAAGATTCATGTTTATATTGTCTTATCACTATATGTCCAAGTATTTGTATATAAATAAACTAGTAAAAATAGTTTTTATGTTGTGTGTGTTAGTTAATGT
>BQNB010094891.1:0-26007 GCA_026074375.1 Tanacetum coccineum
CTGATGATGAGATTATTGCTGAGGATCAGCCATGTGCTGATGATGCCTCACCCACTGCTCAGTCACCTAACTATGTCTCGGAGTCTGATCCTGAGGCAGACCCAGAGGAGGATGACGATGAGGACCCCGAGGAGGATCCTTTTGACTATTCTGCTGATAGAGGAGATGACAGAGACAATGAGGATGAGTCAGTAGAGGAGGATGAGGATGATGAGGTTGACATGGAGGCTGATGAGGATGAGGAGGAGGAGGAGCACCCAGCTCCTGCCGACTTTGTAGTTGTTGCTTTACCAGCTACTGATCAGGCCCCATCTGCGGAGGAGACAAAGTCGTTCGAAACTGATGAGTCTGCAGCCACACCACCACCATACCCTGCATATCGTGTGACAGCTAGGATTTATATTTCAGCTCCAGTACCTACGCCAGTATGGTCTGATGCAGAGGTTGCCAGACTTCTCGCTATATCTACTCCACCATCATCACCGCTCTCCCCATGGTCTTCACCACTTCCCCAGATACCTTCTCCATCACTAGCACTATCACCACCCTCACCTGTGTTATCTCCAGCACCACCTCCTAGCCCTATTCATTCATTGGGCTATCGAGGTGCTATGATCCGGATAAGAGCTGAGGCCGCATCTACTTCTCATTCTCTACCATTACCACCACCCTTCATACTCTCCCCCACCAGATTAGATGTACCATCATTAGGGATACCACCACCCTTGACAATATCAGTTCTTACTTCATCACCACCATTGCTACTACTCTCTGCTAGTCGTAGGGAGGACAGACCCGCGGTTACCTTACCACCTCGGAAGAGGTTAGGTATCGCTCTTAGTCCTGGATACGAGGTAGGAGAGAGCTCATCTGCTGTTGCTGCTAGACCAGCTGGAGGTCTTAGGGCAGACCATGGCTTTGTTGCCACTATAGATAGGGAGATCAGACATGATCCGGAGAGAGAGGTTGGATATGGGATCACCGACTCGTGGGATGAGATAGTTGAGACCCTGCATGAGGCACCAGTTAGTACTAACATGGAGTTGGGTCGACATATGACAGCATTCGAGACTAGGGTTAGGCAAGACACGGATGAGATTTATACGAGGTTAGACGATGAGCAGAGTCAGAGACAGCTATTGGCTGGTCGGCTCAATATGTTGTTTAGAGACAGACGAGCACATGCATATACATGTCATTAGATGGAGACAGAGGCTAGATTGTCCTGAGAGGCTTGGATGCGAGTGATCTTGCCCACGGAGAGGTTATGTCACTGCGCACTACCGTACTGGGTCAGATGTCAAAGATTAGAGAGTTGCATGCTGCTGATCGCAGGAGACAGGCTATGACTTCAGAGATGCTAAAGGCAGACCATAGGAGATCTACAGAGATAAGAGAGTTGAGGACAGCTGATCGTACCTGACAGCAACAGCTTATACAAACATTGACAGTGATGCAGTCATTACAAGGATAGGTGACCACATTACAAGGACAGGTGACATCACTACAGGGACAGGTTACCGCACTACAGGGACAACAGGGACCCGTTGGAGGTCCTGCACAGCCAGAGCTGCCAGAGGAGGCTAGTAGTAGTTCATAGATTAGATCATGTTATGGCTAGTCATTTTGTATATAGCCTACTAAGTATTACGGGTTTAATTCCGGCTAGTAAGGCTTTAGGTTGTTATGTTTATTTTGTAACCTAATCCTTATGATCATTTTGTATCTGAATAATTCATGTATGTTTTCCAATTTATATATGGAATGGTTGTATTATGTCACGTTTATAATCGAATTTGTTTATGAATGAATGTCGATTTGGTTATATCATTGTTGATTACAATTCAGTTGTATAATTGACTGTGTGATGTGATCTCACTTTATTTATCATGTATATGTCATGTCATGGTTATGATTTTATTAAATCTAATGGGTATTGTATTTTCTTATGATTGAAGGAAATGGTACCAAAACGAGCCACAAGGTCAACATCGGTCATAACAACCCCAGCCCTAACAGCAACCACCACCACATCGATCACTAATGCCCAACTTCAGGCAATGATTGACCAAGGTGTCACTATCGCTTTGGCAGCACATGATGCAAACAGGAATGGCGATGACAGCCACACTTCGGGAACGGGTGGCAGAAGGACTGAACGCGTTGCTCGAGAATGCACTTACCAAGACTTTATGAAGTGCAAACCTCTATATTTCAAAGGCACTGAGGGAGTTGTTGAATTAACTCAATGGTTTGAAAGGATAGAGACTGTTTTTAGCATAAGCAACTGCTCTGTGGAAAATCAGATTAAGTTTTCCACTTGTACTCTTCTAGCATGAGCTCTAACATGGTGGAATTCCCATGTTTTGATTGTCAGTCACGATGTTGCATATGCAATGACATGGGCAGATCTGAGAAAGAAAATGACTGACAAGTACTGTCCAAGGAACGAGATGAAAAAGCTCGAGGCCGAATTATGGAATTTGAAAGTAAAGGGTATTGATGTGATTGGGTACAACCAACATTTCCAAGAACTAGCACTGCTGTGTGTTAGGATGTTTCCTGAGGAGTCTGACAAGATTGAAAGGTACGGCGATACCCAACATGATCCATGGAATATTGTAGCATCAAAGCTGAAAAACCAGCAAGAGTCTGTTGAAATGGCCACTGGAACTATGGATAAGAAGTCAGCACCATGCTGAAAACAAGGCTGAGAACAAAACGAAGTTTGAAATCCCGAACACTTCCCGAAACAATCATAACCAGACAACAAACGGAGAACAAGAGGTAGAACACTGGCAGGGCCTATACTGCAGGGAAACTGGTTAAATAAGCCATACGGGGGATCTAAACCCCTATGCGCTAAATGCAACTATCATCACGACGGTCCGTGTGCTCCAAAATGCCACAAATGCAACAAATTTGGCCATTTTACCCATGACTGTAGGAGTGCGGGAAATGCCAACAATACTAACAATCAGAGGGGTACTGGGTCAGGCCAGAAATCTACTTGCTTCGAGTGTGGAGTTCAAGGACACTTCTGGTGGGAATGTTCCAAGAGCTGAAGAACAAACAAAAAATCGTGGAACAAGTTGGGTAATTACAGGGCTCCAGCAAAGTGATGGTGGTGGAACTCATGCAGGGACAAACCTAATTCCAATATCTGACGGTACGTTCCCTTCTCATCATCCCGGCTATGCTTCTAAATTATTTGATACTGTGACGATAGGGATATTGTGTCCTACTGCATTTAGTTCCCAAATGGATATCACGCCATCTACCTTAATCACTAATATGATCGAACTACGCTGACAGGCAGAATAATGAGGGTTGAAAACACTATCTCTTAGGGGGTTGCACATAAATCGTCGCTAAACCACCATTCTAACATAAATTTATCCGTAGAACTGGTATTTCGACGCTATAATTGTTTATGATGTGTTGCCAAGTACCAGTAATCATTATGGGGTGCTGAGAAAAGATAGTTTCGTAGCCCGGGGGGAAATTAACAATAATTGTTCCCCAGTGACGAAAGCAACCGGGGCACGAGCTTGACTACACACTATCTCGTTCTCCAAAACACAAGAATACATGCTAAAAGGTTGTCCTGTAGGGGTTTGGGCACTTGTCACTACAAATGTATGTTAAAAGGACAAGTCGGAGAAAACGACTTGAGGATGTACCAATAGTTCGAGATTTTGGCACTGAAGTCTTCCTGAGACTTGCCGGTCTTCCTCCGAGCTACTTCAAGGTGAATGTTCAAATTGATTTGTACCTTGTGCTACACCTGGAGCACGCCACCGATCGATTGGCACCTTTCTAAAAAATGAAAGAGATGTCAGCAACTAAAAGAACTATCTGACAATGGATTTTGTATGACCGAGTTCCTCACCCTGAGACTCCGAGGTCAGTTGTTGTCAAGAAGATAAGGATCATTCGCGATGCATTATGTGACCGGGTATGGAATAAACTTAAACCACGGTGAAGAACCGTTTATCCGCTCCCAAAATTGATGATTTATTGGATCTCGATAAGGGTACATTGTGTACTCGAAATCGACCTAAGGTCGGTTATCACCCCCAGCGGGTACGCGCATAAGACAATCCAAAAACCGCTTCAGAACCGAATTCCGAAGACCGCTTTTAGAACCCGTTACAGCCATTATGAATTTCAAGTTCTGCCGTTTGGTTTGACAAACGCACCTGCCGTATTCATGGACCTTATGAATCGGGTGTGCAAACCATATTTGGATAAATTCGTGATTGTCTTTATTGACGATATTCTGATATATTCAAAGAACAAGCAAGAACACGAGGAGCACCTTAAGCTAATCTTAGAATTTCTTAAGAAAGATGAGTTGTATGCCAAATTTTCTAAGTGTGAATTTTGGATTCCCAAAGTACAGTTACTTGGTCACGTGATTGATAGTGAGGGCATTCACGTGGATCCCGCCAAGATCGAATCCATTAAAGATTGGGCATCTCCTAAGTCGCCAACGGAGATTCGTCAATTTTTAGGTCTTGCTGGGTATTATCGAAGATTCATTGAAGGGTTTTTGAAGATCGCCAAACCAATGAGCAAGCTCACCCAAAAGAAGGTCAAGTTTGAGTGGGGTGATAAACAAGAAGCAGCTTTTCAACTGTTGAAGAAGAAGTTATGCAGTGCACCAATCCTGGCCTTACCTAAAGGAAGCGAAGATTTTATCGCATACTGCGATGCTTCAAAGAAGGGTTTGGGCGCTATGTTAATGCAAAGAGAAAAGGTGATTGCTTATGCATCACGCCAACTGAAGATTCATGAGAAGAACTATACGACTCATGATTTGGAACTTGGAGCAGTAGTGTTCGCTCTCAAGATTTGGAGGCACTACCTGTATGGAACCAAGTGCATGGTGTTCACTGATCATAAGAGTTTACAACACATTCTTAATTAGAAAGAGTTGAACATGAGGCAACGTCGTTGGTTGGAGTTGCTCAGTGATTATGATTATGAGATTCGTTATCACTCGGGAAAGGCAAACGTTGTTGCTGATGCTCTAAGCAGGAAGGAGAGAGATCAACCATTAAGGGTTTGAGCCTTAGTCATGACTATAGGTTTGAATCTCCCCAAAAAAATTTTGGATGCTCAAACTGAAGCACGAAAACCAGAGAACATCAAGAACGAAGATGTTGGAGGTATGTTAGTTGAAAATTCTAAGGATCCGAAGAAATTTAGAACAGAAAAGTTGGAACCGCGTGCGGATGGAACTCTATGCTTCAATGGCAGGAGTTGGTTACCATGTTATGGCAACTTGAGGACTGTGATTATGCACGAGTCCCAAAACTCAAAATACTCCATTCATCCGGGTTCCGACAAGATGTACCAAGATATGAAGAAGCTATATTGGTGGCCCAATATGAAAGCCGACATCGCCACCTATGTTAGCAAGTGTTTGACCTGTGCTAAGGTTAAGGCCGAACATCAAAGACCATCAGGATTGTTGGTACAACCCAAGATACCTGAATGGAAGTGGGACAACATCACTATGGATTTTGTTACTAAGCTTCCTAAGTCGTCGCAAGGCTACGACACCATTTGGGTGATTGTTGACCGACTCACTAAGTCTGCAATCTTCATACCGATGAGAGAGATTGATCCTATGGATAAACTTGCAAGAATGTACCTAAAGGAGGTTGTTACGAGGCATGGAATACCTGTTTCAATCATTTGTGATCGCGACCCGAGGTTCGCATCCAACTTCTAGAGGTCACTTCAGAATGCTTTAGGTACTAATTTGGATATGAGTACTGCGTACCATCCACAAACAGACGGGCAAAGCGAGAGAACTATCCAAACTCTCGAGGATATGCTACGTGCTTGTGTGATCGACTTTGGAAAGGGTTGGGTTAACCATTTGCCATTAGTCGAGTTCTCATATAACAATAGCTATCACGCTAGCATCAAGGCTGCACCATTTGAAGCACTTTACGGTCAAAAGTGTCGTTCACCCGTTTGTTGGGCCGAGGTTGGAGAAGTTCAACTTACTGGTCCAGAAATAGTTCAAGAAACAACTGAGAAGATCGTCCAGATCAAGCAAAGGATGCAAGCCGCCCGTGATAGGCAAAAGAGTTACGCCGATCTAAAGCGTAAACCAATGGAATTCCAAGTCGGGGATAAAGTTATGCTTAAAGTTTTGCCTTGGAAAGGGGTCGTACATTTTGGCAAACGGGGGAAGTTAAACCCTAGGTATGTTGGACCTTTCAAGGTGTTAGAAAAGGTTGGAGAGGTTGCTTACAAGCTTGAGCTTCCAGAAGAGCTAAGCAGGGTTCACAATACATTTCATGTATCCAATTTGAAGAAGTGTTATGCCGACGAACCGTTAGCCGTTCCGTTGGATGGACTTCATTTTGATGACAAGCTTCAGTTTGTCGAGGAACCCATCGAGATCGTGGACCGTGAAGTTAAATAGTTTTTGTTGAGGAACCCGTTGAGATCATGGACCGTGAAGTTAAACGGTTGAAGCGAAGCCGCATCCCATTAGTCAAGGTTCGATGGAACTCCAAGAGAGGTCCTGAGTTCACGTGGGAACGTGAAGACCAATTCAAGAAGAAATACCCACACCTCTTCACCAAGACCGCACCGTCGTCAAGTGCTGCATCGTGAGCCTTGAGGACAAGGCTCATTTAACGGGGGAAGTCTATAACACCCCGTGTTTTCAAGTCATTGACGACGTCGATAAATCTACTATCTATTTTTAGTGTTGTACGCGTTTGCTTTTAATTTCATGTATTAAGTAAAATCGCGTAAGCTAAAAATTAGCGTTCAATGTAAACGGGCATCAAACAATTAAGCGTTTACATCAATCAAGTATTAAATAATTATTTTGAGAATAATTATGGCCTTTGTTCATTTTATTTTTATCGGTTACGTAAAGTGTTTACGTTTCGCGATAAATTAAGTTTAGGCATACCCGGAACCACAAAAATATTCCTATGTTTCAACAAATACCCACGATTGTATACAATACTTAAAGTTTTATTAAAATTTACCCAAGTTAATATTACTTTACACTTTGTTCATTAGAAAATAAAACAATGCATGAATACTTTCAAGTAAACACCTTTTTATACAAAAATTATAACTTGTAACATGTATAACTTTCACTAGATATTGTGTTAAATATCAAAGACTTCTAGAAACCCATTCCCCCCCCCCATCCCATGGAACACAACAACATTAGGGACAAGAAGCACACAAACTACACAAGTTGGTCTTGTACTTCACATCTTCATTTAAAACCTAGCCTAATATGTTCCACTTTGACCATGGTCTTCCTTAAGACCCTCAAAGTGTCCCAAGACTCACTATTGCATATTTTTTACCACCTTTTTCATATATAAGATACATGCATACAAGAAGATAACACATGCACACTCTTATCACTTAAGAAAAATCATCTCTTTCTCCCTTTGTCTCTTGAAAGCCCACGGCTCACCCCTACTTTGATACTAAACCATACAAAATTTTTCTACCACATTTATAAATATTCCCACATCATATCTAAGGTCATACAAGAAAGTTTAGAAGCTTGGTTGGTTGATTAAGGAAGTTAATCAAAGAAAAAGGAAGATTAAGGTTTATTTGGAAAAATTAAGGTTTCATATTGTGCAAGCTTGGGTTAAAGTCTAAACAAGGGTTTAGCACATATTTCTCATCATCATTGTTCATCATAAGGTTATCTAAAAACGTTTATCTTTTCATTTCATGAGTTTATATGTATATATGATGTTTACATAGCAAAATCAACATCTAGGACTTTTAAACATGTAAAGAGAGTTTTTACTTGTAATCATGGATTTGTACACTTTTACATATGATATGTTGTATTGTACGCGTTTGCTTTAAATCGTAAACGTTAAGTTAAATCGCGTAAGCTAAAAATTATCGTTTAATGTAAACGGGCATCAAATAATTAAATGTTTACATCAAGCAAGTGTTAAGTAATTATTTTGAGGATAATTATTAACTTTGTTCATTTTATTTTTATTGGTTGCGTAAAGTGATTACGTTTCGCAATAAAATACGTTTAGGCATACCCAGAACCACCAAAACTTTTCTACGCTTCAACAAATACCCACATTTATACAATACTTCAAAAATATTAAAAATGATTTCATAAATATCAAATGTTTGGCCGGATTTGGTGTTATATATCCAAGAAATATTAAGAAAAACTTGCAACTTGTATTTGTACAACACTTTCTAATTAAATTGAAAGACAATGTCATAAGAACACCATACCTAGACCATAAGGTCTTCCCTAAATTACTCATCTTGCTTCTTGATCACTATTGCACCTTTTTGACTAACTTATATCATATATACTAGCAAATATTGAGGATGAAAACCACATAAGTAATCACCAATTACCAAATCAACAAACTCACTATTCTCTTCTTCACACTTACTCACCCACGGCAACAAACACCCCTTAACATAATCTAAGTAGACTCCTCGATTCTTCCTCAGACATACACACCATCCATCCCACATCCTTCCTCAATAACTAGCTAGGTGTTTAGCAAGCCTTGGTTAAACCATTTACATGTATCGAAGCAAGGAAAGGATAAGATTTAGGGTCTCTATTTTGGACAAACTGGGTTTCAAGTGTGCAGCCTTTGGTTGCCCAGTCTAAGCCAAGGGTCTTTAGCAACTTATTTCTCACTCTCCATATTCTCCTAAGGCTTCATCTATAAACCCTTATATACTTTCATTTATGAGTTATATGTATATATGCTCCTATGTAGCAAAATTAATCACTTAATGAGATATGTTAACTTGGAATTGAAATAGATTTAGATCTTGTAACCTGATTTTATGAATATGTACACATGTTACATGGATGATATATTGAGGTTATAAATGGATACATATCCGCCCCCCCGTTGAACAATCTTGGTTAAGCTTGAGAGTGTGTTATCTATGGCCCCAAGTTAGGGTTTCTAATGCGTTTCTTAAAAAACTACAAGTAAAAGTTGATAAACAACTTTGTAATTCTGTGATTTTTTACCATGGGACTTTTGAGGTCATGGATTGAACCTACTTCGAGACATTAATATAAGTATCCATTTTTATGTCTTATATTATTGTAGAGAGAGAGATAGGAATGTTTATGGTAAGAACTAGTAAAGAGAAAAAGCTACTTAAAACAAAGTTTATTATAAAAGTATACACTTTGATATTAAGGGGCTGTTTGGAATCTGAATTTCTAACAGTGGGTTTGACATTTTAGAAAAATATTACGACTCATGATGATTCCAAAAAGGTAAGAAACTCGAAAAATGAACGATAGTATTAAGCGAAAGAAGATACGCTATTACGAAGTGCTACGTTATTTGATCCGGATGAGTGAGAGAGAGAGATAAAATACTCGCGAGAGATAAAAATTTATACAAAACAAGTTAAATAAGTTTGGTATTTTTAGACAAATTTATACACATAAGTTTTAGGATTCCAAAAGTGTGAGTGTGTAGTAATTTTTTGATTAAGAAAACGAAGAAGTTTGAATTAGCTAGTTTATTATACACGCGTAAATTGTATAAAAATACTTTTATAAAACTATTTTTATAAAAGTTACTGTTCATGACAGAAACATTTATTTTTGTAAACCTCATAAATAGATAGAACTTTCAATTACGAGAACGTGCTTGAAAGAATCGCTAAAAACGGAGCTATAACGAATAAAATACGACGTTTACGGGTTTTACGATAACTAAAACTATAAAAATAACTTTATAACTGGTGTGAACAGTAAAAAGTACTATTCATCAGGGGACTAAAAATATGAAAATGTCAAATATTGATAACTCGACTTAATACGAAAACATGGACATAAGAAACGCGAGAAACGGACTTGAAACGCGAAAGTTACGCCAGTTTTACTACAACGGAAATTATAAACGTTTTAACTTATTAAAACACAATTTTACCAAAACAATTAGATGGTGATTAGCTATATAGAATGATATATGGTAGTAGTTACACAATGTGATTAGTACTTATACGACCTTAAATTAAATAGGTTGCATCTGACGATTTGCGTGACGCATTATCTGTGATATACTTGACGTACGCTCACTCAAGGTGAGTTCATAGCCCCACGTTTTACATGCTTTTGTTTTATAAGTTTTTGGGGTGAGAAACATGCAATGTTTTACAACTGGACACAAGTGGATACTTTTTACATTTTTTACACTAATACATGTGTGTGTGTGTAAAAACACACCCCATCACTACAACCCCCCCCCCCCCCCCCCCATTAACCATACCCCCCCCCCCCCCCCCCCCTATCTCATACAGTATGCTTGGCACGTATAAGTTTCATGATTACGTGTTGCTAAGTAGCGAATAATCCTATCTGAGGCCCATTATATACATGTGGATTTGTCAATTACTGGATTATGAGCGCGAATGTTATGAATAGATCTATTGGGATTGACATCCCCGTTCGGGTGATTAGCTATCACTGGGAAAACGAACGTATACCATGTCGAACATAGGATGTTGCGGGTTAGAACATCATCACGGGCAATGTAGGCCATTTATATGGTATTCATTTATGTTGAGCTTCAGTGTCATGAGCTTAGGGCAACGTAATTACATTTATATGATGTCTGCATCTGTTGCATTATCATACACTTAGGGAATCTTGTGGTCCTACAATATATGCTTTATCAAACCTATGAATTCACCAACATTATTGTTGACGTTTTAAAGCAATGTTTCTCAGGAGATCAGTAAGCATAAGGTGCCAAGGATACATTGGTGATTTTGTTTTGGGATGTCATGCTAAAGATATGGTTGCATTATGTTTTTGGAAACTCATGTGCTGTGAACCAGTATCTTTGTAATAATAACAATGAACAAGTTAAAGCTTCGAGCTATTTGTATCAAACATTTATTAAATCCAATGTATCAGTTTTAAAACGACTTTTTGGTCGTTCTTTATATATCTAGTGTTATTGATCTGAGAAGTAACACGCCCCGGACCCTTATTCCGCTACGACCCAATTTGGGGGTGTTACACAAAGTGTCCATATCGCGTCCTAAATTCCATCTTGGGATATCTTCTCCATGTACTCTTAACTGATGGTAACCGGAACGAATATCTATCTTAGAGAAATAACGTAAAACTTGTAACTGGTCGAACAAGTCATTGATCCTGGGGAGATTCTTGGTGGTCAGCTTGTGCAACTCCCGATAGTGTATGCACATTCAAAATGAACCGTCCTTCTTTTGAACAACACAGGTGCTCCCCATGGAGAGTACTTGGTCAAAAAAACGTATATCAACAAATTCTAAGGGTTACGAACTATCGAATAGGGTAGCACACGAATATCAAATCAAAGGCTAGAAAACATATAAAGGATTTAACATATGCAAATAGACGTGGATCAAATGACATAAGAATCCTTAAAAGAAAAGATAGAATATCTATACCGATCGGAAACGCAAACAAAAGAGTCAACAAAGCGTACCAAGACAAAAGGAACACATATCGAATAATGATAAGTATCAAGATTAATAAATACGAAAGATAGAATTCTTATACCAATAATCGACTTTACTCGAAAGAACCAACTAAATATTGTTTTTATAAAAAAATTCATTTTGAAACAATAAAGACGTTTTAAATATAAAAAATCATTTTAAATATATATATATATATATATATATATATATATATATATATATATATATATATATAATATTATATATATATATATACTATATATATATATATATCGTCTTAAATATAATCTTTATAAAATTTATTTTAAACATGGTTGTCATAAAAAAAATCTAGAGACAGTTATTTAACGGTGTATCGCATCTTACTATTATGAATCATTTTAAATATACTTTTCATAATAAAATAAATTTTATTAACCATTAAAAAAAATAGTTTCAATATTCTTATTGATAATGGACCATTTTAAACATATCTTATTCATAAATATCATTTTAAACATAGTATTGACAGTCAACCTGTATCACATCATTTTATAAAAATCATTGTAAACATAGTTTTCACACAGACATTCACATAAAAGCGATGTCATAACGTATACTTAAGTTCATTTTTACTAAAATTGTTTTTCCCTAAACACATCAAGATCATACTCAAAAGGATTTTCATGTAATTCGACATCAATATAAATATATTACTCAAACAAATGACATCGTAATACCAATAGGGACTGTAAAACACCGTAAAGACTCTAACACAATTCTATTGTTTGAAAGCGAAAAGAAGTACAAGGAACCATTACCATCAGAATAACAGTGAAATGAACATGCACAAGAGAAATTTATACGAAAACACTACGAACCAAAAGAAGAACGTAAAGACTCATTCATACTAACGATCAAAAGAACAACCCTTGAAAAGCGTCGGTACTAACATGCCGCAACATGTTACGAAAACCAAATGATATATAAAGAATGGAGTAATGATTCACACTAATATGTTAGGAACAATTAGTGTTTAAAAGAAAATTTTGATACTCATACGAGTGACCAATACAACGAAAGAACCAATGAAACGTACCAATATCCAAAGAAGCAGATCTGAACAACCAATATTCATCAAGACGCCGAATAGAAAAGTTAGATCATCCATACCGACATGGTACGAACAAGGAATGCTAAAATGAAGGTTATATATCCGAGCAAATAATTGTGCAGACGTACAAACTCAATAATCGTAATAATAGTAATAACATGTATCCAGGGTATCCGTAAATGTTAGATAGAAGGGAAGCTTACTATCTACGCAACTGAGCCTAACATAATCACTCATTAGGTAAAAGAAGGATTCCATAACTATACAACCATCCTTATCATGATCACGCATATCATAACATATTACACTACCAGCTTACAAACAAACACTAATCAATGCAATCACGATCACAAGTCCACGTGTGTGATGCCTTTATAATTATGTTGGCCACCATAATTATAATTGCATCCTTTCACATGCGTACTTACTTCCAAGACTACACATCTCAATGATAACGCACATATATGCACATAAACCACATTGCACATCTTAAACGACTCCAATATAACACAGAAACGATGCTACATCCAAGCAATATTTATTTATATAAAAATAAAATCGAAAAAGATAGAAAGAAAATGACGGTCTCGAAGCGCCCAAAAATACGTAATATCTAAAAGAAATTATCGATAGCAACGTGCCAAGATAAAAGACGGGATAAACTTATGCTGGGCCTCGCTTGGGTTTGACTTTACTTTTTCAAAAGTCACTCGACTCCGCGGGTCCAGACCTGCTACAAGTATCCGACAGGAGATCTGAGTCAGCCTCCTTTTCTAACCTTCCTCATTCGATTCCTTGAGAGGCTTCTCCTCAATTGGCTCCTCTTCTAGATCTTCTGATATCGAGTAGCTCGTGGATCGAAATGAAACTCAGAAAAAGCAAGAAAACAAAATGCCTAGATAGCTAAACACATAGATCCTATTATGCAGCTATATGAAGGACTCCTAGGTTATAGTCTAGGTTAAACTACCTACTTCTCTATAACCAATAGCTCTGATACCAATCTGTCACACCCCGCCAAGGCGGAATCGCGAGGCATAACAAGATAGGCATCATCATAACACATTGATGTCAATAATAGAGAATGTCTAAAATGCATTATATTGAAAATAAAGTGTTATGACAATACCAAACACAAAAGGGGTCTTGTATTGAGGTTAATCGTACACACAATACTTAGACATAGAAAATAAATCCAAACTAAACATTACAACAAATCAAAATATCCAAAGTACGAAAATATGAAATGAAGACTCCGGAAAAGAAGACTCCATCATGCAATTCCTAAAGTCTCTCTAGCTATGAATCTTAACATCCTTAACTTCGCTATGCTCACCTAAAAATGATGCTTAAAATGTCAACAATAATGTTGGTGAGAGTCATAGGTTTTAGGCACACAATAATACTCGCTTTTATAGTGATTATCAAAACAAAGGACAATAATGAACTATTATGAACTATGCTAGCATGCAACCAAAATCCAATCATCATATCCACATACTAAAATTCGCATTCGGGCTTAGAATAGCTGGTACTAAAAGCAACCAAGCTCACCCAGAATGTACCATATAACATATCACATTGGGTAGGCGTACCCATCCGATCCAAATATCCAACATTGAGAAGGCCTACTCATCCGATCCCAAATCAATATCGCAAATCACACTGAGTAGGTGTACTCATCTAATCACAAATAACACAAATCACACTGAGTAGGCATACTCATTCGATCCCAAATAACACATGTAGCACATAGTTATATAATAGCTATGTAATGTCCATACGTAATTAAAACATATAATCACAACAATAAAACATTTCAAAACATTTGCATAATTTCCATTCCAATTTAAAAAGAATAGAAAAATGGGACTATGAAACTCACCTAATGCACATCTACTTTACAATTTCCTTGCAATCAACTAAACACAAATAAAACCTATGTTACACGCGATTAGGCTAAATGCCCAAGATGATATAACAATCAATTGATGGACTACTAAGTTTATATTATGATTATAAACCCTTTACCATATTTCTATATCTCACGTATACTCTAAATACCTTTAATCATACATTCTAGTTTTCTAGTTTTTCGGCAAAATTTTGTAGTCACTTTATGACCACAAATAAAATACTAAATCATCAAATTGACTTTTCCCCTTTCATTACTTACCTTCTCGATGGGTTATGAACTAATGTGATTTTAAAAAAAAATATTAAGCCTAACTATTTTATAAAAATTCAACATCACAAGTTACTCAAATTCGGATCTGAACGTACACCAAAAAGTTTGATTTCTCTAAAAATACTTAGACAATGAATTAGGACTTGTGCTTTGATATGGAGTTAATAGACACATAAAATATGACCTTTAATTTTTCCCAAGTCTTGACTCAACTTTTAAGTCGGAGTTTTACTCCCCGAAATCAGACCCAAATCAGACCCGAATTTACTGTTTTGACAACTTTTCTTGTACAAATTATTTGACTAACTTCTCGACCTCAAAACCTTTTGGGGCTAGACTTTTCAAAAACTAGACTCTCTGAACTTCAATTTAGGCACAAGATTCATCTCAAAACTTGTTTTTATCATTGAGATATCATTCAATCAACACGACCCAAAATTTTGCCAAACCCCAACTTTCAATTTAACGCGTTCTAAACTAAACCATTTACACTAACATGCTCTAGATCTAATCCCGAACACTCCCATATAGTTATATATATTATTAATTTATAGAAAATTTATGAACCCTAATTATTCCATCAATTAAAGTTACTTATTATGAAAAATATTAAACAAAAACTTAATTGTTCATTCAATAATGATTTATATCCCTTACCCACACTTCCCATATCTCACTTATACCCTAATACCCATAATTCATTTATTCAAGTTTTCAAGTCTTTGAGATACTTGAGAGGCAGAATTTGTATATAATTATTATGTACCACAAATAAAAACTAAACTGATCAAATTAGCTTTCCCCCTTTCATTCCTTACCTTCCCAATGGGTTATGAACTACTGTGATTTTTTAGAAAAAATAACATTGAGCCTAACTATTTTATAAAAATTCAACATCACAAAGTACCCAAATTCAGATTTGATTCGACCATCAAAAAGTTTAGCTTGGATCAACCTATTTAAGCACTTAGGAAAATTCTACAAAAATTCTATGAAAATTATAAACCATATGAAATTGCACAGACTAGCCAATATCCATTAATTAAAAATATACTGATTGAATAGCGTTTTTGACCTCACAAACACAAACTAGAATCTGCCCCAAAAACTCAGATTTGACAACGAATCTTGTAAAATTATTTTGACTAACTTTCACTCACTTTTAATTCATGAAACTAATGGGGTTGGAAAGTAGACTCTCTCTCTGTAGATATTTTTAAGAAGCTCAAGACAATCAATAAAATCTATCCGTATGACAAAGTTATGACACTTACAAGATGACCTAAGGTTCAGGTTAATCTACTTACATAATACGAAAAATAGTAACTTGAACACTGACGAGAGATGTATCATCACTTACCGAATAGAATCGGATGTAAATCACCAATGCATTGGTTGTCGTCTATGGAATTCATGCTTTCTGAAACCCTAATTGATAATATGATGGTACACAATCGCAATCCCCAAATATTAGCTGAACAAATTTTTGAATGATATGAGTATAAATTATGAAGGCTGGAAATCCGGGTATTTTTCGACTGTTATTGTATTGACTAACTCTAACCATCAAATGAAAACACCCGTTATTTTTATTAAATAATTTATGATACATAAGCCCTTGTAGTTTTAGTTTATTACACAATTGTCATTCATCAATTCTTAATCTCATTTAATACAAAATAATAGATCTGAAGGTTATGATTAGTTCTCACTTTTATAACTTTAAGTTTGTTCTTATAATAACCTCCCTCTATATATATATATATTATTTAATTAATTTTTTAACAAAAAAACTATTTATTTACTTATTTACTTTAAACCTTAAATAAATACACAACTTAAAACAAAAACACTTATACTAACTATTAATTTTTTTCCCAACTAAATTTTATTTATTACTTCATAAATAAATTATGAAACATCAATTTACTAACTAATCTCAATCTCGAAATTAACGATTCATTCTTCATTAATTTTACCGACGATAGAATAATAAAAATTACTATACTTTCGAAATCACCATCACATACGAAATGAAATGACTAAATCATTCATTTCCACTCTCACAAACTCATATAATAACACATATATCAAACCACATAAACCGCCAAGTCGACTTACACACACAAATTAAAACACTTAAAGCTAGGCAAGTTAACTCTAACGGTTAAACTAACCTCGATAAATCACGGTTGTCACAGTCTGGACATCTAAAGATAAGGTTTCTGGCAAGAACGAAGTTTAATGAGCTTGCTCAACATTTACAAGAAGTCATGGAAGAGTCGTTGCCCAAAATGGTAGATGAACGAGTCAAGAAACTAACCAAGACACAAGTTCCACTATATGTTGCAGAAGGACTTATAATGGAAAGAACATAAAATCAAGCTGATGTGGCAAAGATGATTGCAGATGCACTTCATCAAGAACGCGAGAATCTTCAGGCAGAAATTTCTTCGCAAATCAACAATGCTATCACTAACCACATTCCTTCACAGGTTAATTCTTCAGTCAGGAATTACATGTCTGGTCATATTTTGCATGTTCACTCTACTCAAACCAGCCAAGCTTCCGCATGAGAACATCAATATTAACTTTATCTGACCATGAAAGACAATCCACAACTGCAACATGATGACTTACCTATTTGGCTAGCGCTCAAGATCAAGTTTGAAGGACTTCATGTTTCTAATACTCCTTGTAGATCTTCTGCTGTTTGCCCAAGAGATCAGGATGATCCTCATGATGATGCTCATCCTGAGGGGGAGAATAGTGCAAAAAGGCAGAAGACATCTAAGCATGGAACCTATGTGTTTAGAGAATCTTCATCTGGACAAACTAATGAAAGTAAACCAGGTCCATCAACATAAGGTAATCAAGAACAATTAGATGATTTTGATTTTTAGACGGATTCTTATGCCACAGATGATGATGATCTTCCAACTGAGAAAGTGTCACAAAAACTTGTGGCAGAAATGTCAAAGACAGTTGATGAAGCAAAACTGCGCAAATTTATTAATGAGATGTCGAGACAACGATGCACTTCAGGAGATGAACATCATTATCACATTGATCAGATGCAAAGCTTCTTGAAGAATGACATTATGTGGGAAAGTAGGAAATAAATTTTAGTCTCACCATTTTCATAGAAGCCCACTCTAGTTGTTCAAAGCTTCCAAAGAGATCCCAAAGCTCTTCCATTATCTCTGGTACCTAAAGAAAGGCAACTTAGGACCTAAGAAGATTGTGTTGTCTATATGTCACACCCCTAAACGAGGCCTAGACGAAATACGTGTCCGAGGGCGTGACGTCCTAATATACATCACACAAGATCAAGGGAATGACCACTATATGGACGTTTGTAAAAGTAAACACCATTTCAATTGATAAAGATACTTTAAGTCATTACAAAATTCAAATGAGTTTAATAGTAATAATGCGGAAGCTTAAGAAATTAATATTTAAAATAAAAGAATAACCAAAATAAATATTTAAATGAAAGACAAAGGTTCTTGAATTTGAGTATGCCATGTACACCACATTGGCACTTCGGGAAAAGATCCAAGCTGAAGCACCTGAGAAAAACATGAAAATGTCAACATAAAGGTTGGTGATTCACTAGGTTTTAATTGGTAATATAGAATGGGCCCAAGTTTGCAAAAAAACGTTAAAATTTTGTGAACTATATAATAGATACAATATTACAATAAAAATGTATTTACGTTACACTAAAGCTCATGACAGAGGCCAATAGACTGGAAGCAAGCATAAAGCCAAAATAAAACTTGCCTGACAAGGTGTCTGATGTCTATCTTGTAGGACAATTTATTAATTACCTAGTTTAAATTTATATTTAGCTGACCTTAACCTAAAACAACACTTTAAACGGGTCCAGTGTACCCGATCGGGTATAGTTTTCATGGTAAGTAGGGTGTCGTGAACACTAGAGTGAGATCGTTAACTCTTATATTCTATCATATTTAGTTAAAAAATAGTTTAGTTTTAATTTACTGGTTAAACCTATGCTAAACCGAGTTCTAAAATGATAATGAAGGGTTTTCAGCCTGAGAGGACTAGCACATGTTTTATGGAGACAATAATTAATTCAATACACAATAAACAAACAATAAAATAATCAGAAAGATAAAAGACGTATAAGCAAAATATGAGAAAAATGTATTAGCCATAGAAATCCAATTAATGTGGTTGTTGTTGTTTAGTATAAAGAATGCTTAACTTTAAAGCGGCATATCATTCTTAAGACTTTAGGCGGACATCATCCAAGACCTAGATACGTTAGAATCCTGTCATAATTTCACGTATCTCATACAGCAATCTTTAGTTTAATTATAATCTATCTAGGTATTAAAGCAATGGTGATCTTGTTAAACCCTAGCCCATCGGGACTTTACCCACTTATTGCTTGATGATATTTTATATACTAGTAGTTTATTGTTCAAGTCTTTACCAATTAATTAAGAACATACTTGTTAAAACATTACGAGTCACCTGCCGGTCCAACTAAGCTCATAATTTAAAGGCAAAGATAGAACAATATTTGTGATCCTATTGGTCCAGTAATATAAAATACGATATGGAGAGCTATCCCGAGATCTAGATCACTTGGTATGTATCACTAGACCTAGTAAAATGATAGTTCACATATTGAAGCATGTTATAACAACCCAATAATTTTCATCAAATGCAAAACTTATTTTACTATTATCATAATTGTACGGGGAAATTTTTCGCTTTATTACATTACTTGCTTTGTCAATATTTCATTAAGCAAGGTAACTTGAATAACTAAAGTAAACAAGCTCACACAACCTATCTATGGCCATCCTGTCTTCATATATGTCAAGAAAACATCACAATATGTCAAGTCAATATCATCATATCCTTATTACAAAGTACATTATTCCTATAATGTACCATTCGCAACGTTATATCAAAACGATCTTTAAACCGTTATCGTATATCTCTAAACCCTAATTCCATGAAGGTTTAATATCTAAAGTGAATGTACAAGATACTAAAGAATATGTACAAGTATCATAACATCTCATATGAATATACATTCTATCTAAAGAAAGGTACAAGTCTTTGAAAGCTCAATATACAAGTCATTAAGCATGATCTCTAAAATAGCCGTTTTACCTCCGTTTTCATTCTAATTTCTTCACCATCACTTGTGTACAAGCTACTATACTCATTCTACAATGTGTAAACCCTAATTATTATATTCATAAGCCTTCACACACATATCTACACTCAAAACCCTAATTCAAAAGTCAGAAACCCTAACCCGAGCTAAATACTACACAATGACCCGTTTCTTCATTTTAATCCATTTTAAACCTTAACCAACACTCAAATGAGTTGTAAAAACTTATTTTACAATCATATAAATCCTATTCAATCATTATCTCATCATTACTTCATCATTTTACCTCACTTGTACGTAAAACATATCCTAGAAACCCTAAATGTACCTAATTGGTTCATTTAACCCGTTTACTCGTTTTAAACCATTATAATCCCAAATAACCAACCAAGGGCCATTATAAACTCATAAAATGAGTTTAAAAATCATTATCTATCATTAACTTGGCAATGTGCAAGAAATCAAAGCCTAGAAAACCTTAACGAATCTAGAAAACCCTAATTATGCCCTAATTGTAACTTTGACCCGTTTTCTCAATTTCAACCCATTATAACTTAAACCAATGACCAAACTTCATTTATAATACTTTATATAAGCCCTAGGATTTGTATTCCATCATTCCTAATCAAGAGTATGCAAAATATAAGCCAAGAAAGTCAAGAAAACCCTAAACGAGCCCTAGTTGAACCCGTACTCCCATTTCTTCAATTCTAATCCGTTTTAACCCAAACGAATTGCTAATCTTTGCTAATTACTTTAATCCCAGACCTTAACAACCTATTTCATCATTCCTTAATCATTTATAACACAATGTACCTTGTTAAAACCTTTGAAGAACCCGTCAAACCCAAAATAGACCCGGTTTGCTTCTATGACCATTTTAACCCCTCTAAATTGCTACCATGTACAAATGACCACCCAAGAACTCTTCAGAAACTTCAGAAAGCTATGCACCTACTTAGACCAAGCCTTGGTCAAAATTAAAAGCACATGGTTCTCACCCTTTGTTCTCTTCAGCCGCGGCATACACCAACCACAAACACCTCATCAAAGCTACTTCATAGACCTCCACCATTGATTTCCTAGCTTCTACACATCATACCCTAGACCCTCTATGTGTTAAGACCAGATCCTAAGGCTTGCTTACTCATTATACCTTCAAATGGGTATAAATAGGGGCATAGTGTGTTCATTCTTCTTCATCCCCCACTTCCTCCTCTATAACCCTTCATAGTAGCAACTCCTTGCTCAATATGAATTCTAATAGATCTTAAGAAGTCTCAAGTACAGAAAGGAAGCAAAAGAAACCAAGAAACGGGAATGGGGGCGGTGGAGGGCGCAGGTTGGGACTGGGGGGGGGGGGGGTGGGGGGGGGGGGGCTAGTGAGTGACAAAAGGGGGGGGGGGGGGGGGGGGGTGGGGGGGGGGGGGGGGGGGGGGGGGGGGGGGGGGGGGGGGGGGGGGGGGGGGGGGGGGGGGGGGGGGGGTATGGGGGGGCGGATGTTTATGGTATGGGGGGGGGGGGGGGGGGGGGGGGAGACGGGGGGGGGGGGGGGGGGGGGGGGGGGGGGGGGGGGAGGGGGGGCGGGGCGTTTCCAAGCTATAAGCTTAAACCAGGTTCTATAAGCTTATATTCTGCTCATGTAACGTCATAATGTTCATATGTTCTTGCTAAAATCATAATATAAAGCTTTGAACTCAAAAACCTAAGTGTTATGCCTTTTTGATCCAAAACCGTACACCCGAAACCCTAATTTCATGTTTTTACTTAAACTATGAGTTAAACTTGTAAAAAAATTTTATCATGATGATGCTCATCCTGAGGGGGAGAATAGTGCAAAAAGGCAGAAGACATCTAAGCATGGAACCTATGTGTTTAGAGAATCTTCATCTGGACAAACTAATGAAAGTAAACCAGGTCCATCAACATAAGGTAATCAAGAACAATTAGATGATTTTGATTTTTATACGAATACATATGCCACAGATGATGATGAACTTCCAACTAAGAAAGTATCACAAGAACTTATGGAAGAAATGTCACAAAAAGTTGATGAAGCAATACTGCGCAAAATTGTTAATGAAATGTTGAGACACCGATGTACTTCAGGAGATGAGCATCATTATCACATTGATCATATGTAAAACTTCTTGAAGAATGACATTATGTGCGAAAGCAGAAAAGAAATTTTAGTCTCACCATATCCACAAAAGCCCACTTCAGTCGTTCAAATCTGCCAAAGAGGTCCCAAAGCTCCTACACAATCTCTGGTTAATCAAGATCTATTGTACCTAAAGAAAGGAAACTCAGGACCTAAGAAGATTGTGTTGTCTATATGTCACACCCCTAAACGAGGCCTAGACGAAATACGTGTCTGAGGGCGTGACGTCATAATATACATCACACAAGATCAAGGGAACGACCACTATATGGACGTTTGTAAAAGTAAACACCGTTGCAATTGATAATGATACTTTAAGTCATTACATAATTCAAATGAGTTTAATAGTAATAATGCGGAAGCTTAAGAAATTAATTTTTAAAAGATAACGATATTTAATGAAAGACAAATGTTCTTGAAATTTGAGTATGCATGAGACACCACATTGCACTTCGGGAATAGATCAAAGCTAAGCACCTGAGAAAAACATGTTAAAATGTCAACATAAAGTTGGTGAATTCATAGGTTTTAATTGGTAATAAGAATGGGCCACAAGTTTGCAAAACGTATGTGACTATTATAATAGATACAATATTACATAAAAATGTATTTACGTTACACTAAGCTCATGACCGAGGCTCAATAGGACTGGAAGCAAGCATAATGCCAAATAAAACTTGCCCTGACAGGTGTCTGATGTGCTATCTTGTAGGGTCAATTTATTAATTACCAAGTTTTAAATTTATATTTAGCTGACTTAACCTAAAACAACACTTTAACGGTCAGTGTACCCGATCGGGTATAGTTTCATGGTAAGTAGGGTGTCGAACACTAAGAGTGAGATCGTTAACCTTATATTCTATCAGTATTTTAGTTAATTAATATAGTTAGTTTTATTTACTGGTTAAACCTATGCTAAACCTAGTTCTAATGATAATGAGGGGTTTTCAGCCTGAGAGACTAGCACAGGTTTTATGGTGACAATAATTAATTCAATACACAATAAACATACAAGAAAATAATCAGAAGATAAAAGAGCGGTACAAGCAAAATGATAGAAAAATGTATTAGCCATATTAAATCCAATTTAATGTTGGTTTGTTTGTTTAGTATAATGAATGCTTATCTTGAAGCGGCATATCATTCTTAAGACTTAGGCGGGACATCATCCTAAGACCTAGATACGTTGAATCCTGTCATAATTCACGTATCTGCATAAAGCATCCTTTTAGTTTAATTATAATCTATCTAGGGATTAAAGCAATGGTGATCTTGTTAAACCCTAGCCCATCGGGACTTTACCCACTTATTGCTTGATGATATTTTATATACTAGTAGTTTATTGTTCAAGTCTTTACCAATTAATTAAGAACATACTTGTTAAAACATTACGAGTCACCTGCCGGTCCAACTAAGCTCATAATTTAAAGGCAAAGATAGAACAATATTTGTGATCCTATTGGTCCAGTAATATAAAATACGATATGGAGAGCTATCCCGAGATCTAGATCACTTGGTATGTATCACTAGACCTAGTAAAATGATAGTTCACATATTGAAGCATGTTATAACAACCCAATAATTTTCATCAAATGCAAAACTTATTTTACTATTATCATAATTGTACGGGGAAATTTTTCGCTTTATTACATTACTTGCATTGTCAATATTTCATAGTGGCAATACGCCGAGGGTATTCAGCCCTTGGACCATTGTAATTATACAAGCGTGATCAATTAACCAAGTTAAACTAAACGTTTTACCGAACAATACTAAAAGTTAAATGATTACAAGAGTATAGGAATTACACGGTGTCTTCTATGGAATCGTGATCGATTCTTGACCTTTGCTGCTCTTCTCCACTTCAGAAAATCGACTTTTAGGTGTTTGGTATAGAGAATATGATTTTTGCACATTGAAAACTCGTTTTTGAGTCTTCTATTTATAGTGTTTGAAAAAGACTAGATACACCGTATTGGTTGAGGTCAATATGACGTATAGGGGTGTATTCCTTGGAGTGCGCGCTACGTTCTCAATCCATCAGTTATTCTTTCCCAAATTATATTTATCTCCGTATCTTTGAATGTTTATCAAATTGGTTATGATGTATGCAGTAGGCAAGATACGCCGTATTGGGAATTGATCAAAACGCATTTTCTTGTGAAGTCTAGGCACTTATACACCTTATCTTCTTTGCTGGATACGACGTATGTAGTTAGAATTAAGCAATCTTCAAATATCATCTTTTAAACTCCAAAGTGCGCCTTTTAGCATATCTTCACAAATAACTCTGTAATTACTGCAATTAACAACTTTAAGCAATTAAGTACCAAATCTTGCAATAATTATATAAAAGTGAGTAATATATTCGGGATTAGTGATGGTATAAATGTAACGTTATTTGATGTCATCAAATATCCCCCCACTTGAATCCTACTTGTTTTTATTGAAAATGTATCCTAACCGAAGTTAAGGATTTTTCCGTTTAAGCACTTATTTAGTTTTAATCACCTGTACAAGACCAAGCTCCACACGAAATATGTAAATGAAAACACTCAGATCACTCAACTAATCTAGGGTGTAACATTTAATTGGTACGCTTATTTGCTCAGTCATGATTAGTTTCATATCATATGCTTGGCAAGGATGCACATCTCCACCGCTAGAGCTAAGGAGGAACAAGTTAAAAGGTAGATTGGGTTTTTAGGTTTAAGGTCAATCATTCTAAAAATCTTTCACCAAAAGTACCACACAAACAAGGCATCTGAATCATACATACATGGCCGTAACAACGGAATAGACATGTACAATTCGATCACATCCTCATTTGAGTTTAACCAAGGGTTATGATGAAGGATGATACAGGGTAGGAATCTTCTAACTTTCATCAAAAGTAATAAATCAACAAGTTGGTTGAATCACGCATACACAGCCGTAACGATGGAATAGACATGCATGACCCAATCTTAACCTCGTTCGAGTAAGACCTGAACAAATAAGGTACATAGTTGCTAGAAACTTTTCCTGACCGTTCCAGGATAAAGACTCGAAATATAAACAAACGTCTTGATCATAGCATGACAAATACAACCTAAGTTGGCATTCCCATAATGGTCAACTTCCCATACATCCCATACTTTACATCATAGAAATGACAAAGACAACCTAAGTTGGCGTTTACCATATCGGTCAATTCCCATCATCAATTATAAAAACTTTTACAAAACCAGTGGGGATGATATCGACCATTTATACAAAAACTATACATCGTTGATTTTTTACAAGTATTACGAATTAATCGATTCTGCTAGGTTTAATTTATCGGTTTAGTTCAACGAACCGATATCAAATCTTTCCTCTACTTTTTTATGCATTTTTGTTATTCAATTTTTTTTTATTTTTTTTATAACATAACATCGAATCTCAGTGTTTTTCAGCGCTTCACCATCATAATTCATTTAGGATTGGATAATTTTTCCTTTTGAACACTTCATCTCCAGACATAAAACATAATTGTGAAAGTATCAAAATACACGAGCTACATATTTTCCTATTGCATTGTGAAATTTTCTGACCTAAACCGGAGATAGAAAATTTCTCTTTGACACGGGAAATACAAAACTTTACACAAAAGCAACTAGCAACTTTGATTAAATATGCTTAATCAACACGATAGGATAAGGTGTAAAGGTGTAATGAAATAAACATTTGGTGTGAAAAAGACAGGAATGGCTCAACAGGTTTTTCTAGGGGATATTACTCTTATATTGAGAGTAAGCGAAGGGTTACACGAGGGTTAACTAACCAGTGTAGTTAGTTAATTTTACCACATGTAGGCTTTTTGGTGTATTCCTAGAAATTTACCATTTAAACATGTAACTCCATCTAAA
>BQNB010094892.1:0-26007 GCA_026074375.1 Tanacetum coccineum
CGATTCCAAATCAGTCCCAAATCATCTGGGAGGTAGGTTATCCATGTTACAGTGATTAATCCCAACTATTCTCAAAACATATCTAATAACCTATAAAGATTATTAACCCCTTCTGAAAGAGTTTCTGTGCTTTTTAAGTATTGAGTGATAAGTGCAGTGACCGATCAGTTCCTACACCAGGTAAGGAGTTAGTGATCCTCCCTTGTACCCATTGGATCCCATCATGACAAGATAATCTATTAATAAGGCAAGCTAGGTTCAAACCACTCGTACTACCAAAACCCAGGGTTACACGATAGTCAAGGAATATCTAATGAAACCATAATTTAACAGGAAACAATCATAACAAAAGTAAATTCATAACTAGGCCAGCACTTTAAGTGCTTAGCCGCTCATGGTAACGGAAACACAGTAAGAGATCAAAGAAATCATATATTAAAAACTCATAATTCTTACAGGATTCGTGTTTTGAACGATTAAATACAAAAAGTAAGTAAAGTGTGATCTCCCTTGGACTCCAGGTGGAATTCGTCGAAGGTTAGAAGCCTTTGTCGCCTATCCAATTGGCTGTAAAGGAAGTGATGTCGGAATAGCTTGAATGAGGCCTCTATTTATAGATATTGAACCTGTTACGGCGTAACCAATAAAGGTGTTACGTCGTAACCAACTTACACAGCATTCCATAATTAAGCAGTTGTTACGGTATGGTGTTACACCGTAACCTTCATATAACTTCCATATGTACGTGATCTTCATTCCATATTTGTGGATCTTCATGGTTACGGCGTAACTAAATAAGGTGTTACGCCGTAACGATAACTTTGACGAGATTTCCTTCTAAATATAGGGTTACGGCGTAACTAGATATGGTGTTACGCCGTAAAGTCTTCCTTGATCTTCATACTTGCTTAATTTATGTTACAGCGTAACCATGTTTGGTGTTACGCCGTAACATTCTTCAGAATTTACACTTTAAATCCTTTTCCCCTTGTTTCTCGTCACTTTCCTGTATTTCACCTGAAAACTACAAAACAATAGAAAATATCTCGTTTTTGAGTGTTAGTGAAACATTTGCAGGTATTTTAAGGGGTATTTACTAAGGTAACCTCTGTAAAATCCTTTAATCTTTTTTTAAGCTTATGGATTCCTTTTTTCTTATCCCCGTCACTGACTTTTAATAGTGGTCCCATTGAGTTATGTTGTTTTACCGTTAGTTTCCTAAAGGCTTTTTCGGCTCGCGGCATATGAAATATTGTTTTATCATTACTGATTTTAAACCAAAGTGTTCCTTTACCCCGGTATTCAACTAGTCCTATTTGTTCTTTAAAAGGCTATCTAAACAGAACCTCGGTTAATCCTTTTTCCACAAATTCACTAATGTTTTCGAGGATGATGAAATCAACTAAAAATTAGTGATTTCCTATGAACACACGTAAATTTTTAGCAAGTCCCACCATGTTGATTCCTAAATACATTATTTCATGATTCATGATGGCGTTATAGGCTTTTCTGGATATTATGTTAAAAGGGGTTTATGGTACGATATAGGGGGTTACCACACTAACAAACCTATATTTTTCCAAGAAAGTTGAAAAATTTTCAAGGCTTGTAAAAATGATTTTGTCACCGCTTTTTTAAAATTCGGTTGTAGCTTTTCATTGGACAGAATCCCTGGATCCAGGTCATCCCATATATGTCTATATTAACAAATTCTTCTAGTCCTATGCTCATTCTTTTGTTAGGATTACAGAGCGTCATTACAAAACTCTTTCTTGTCTTTCGCTAATTCTGATGGTGAGAGCGAAATTATATCTTGGCTTCCATATTCGGGTGATAAGTAATTTTCAAAGTCCCTCACCTTTTCGTCATTCATGACTAATTATTATGTTTTGTCTACTTCGTTTATAACGCAAATAGGAGAAATAAAGGCATGAGATTCTTTCTTATTGATATTAAAAATTACTTGATCATTTCCAACTCCTAAGGAGATCTTTTTACCGTAGTTATCAATCTTTACATGAGCAGTTGCTAACATGGGTCTGCCTAGGATAATTGGGACATTTTCATATTCTATGATTTCAAGAATGACGAAATCAATAGGAAAAATGAAGTTACTAATTTTCACTAGAACATTTTCTTTTATCCCTTTTGGAGACTGCATGGATCTATTAGCCATTTCGATAGTCGTTTTAATTGGTTTCAAGCTCCCAAGTCCTAATCTCTTAAATAAGGAATATGGTATAATGCTGATACTTTCCCCTAGAACAGCTAAAGCATTACTCACGGAGTGTTTTCCGATAATACAAGGAAGGATGAAACTTCCTGGATCAGTTTCTTTTGGAGGAAGTCTATTTTGACGGGTAACGGAGTATTGTGTGGGTGATTCCTTGATTTCATGAGAAACTACTTTTTGTAGTTGTTGTTTTGGGTTATCATGAGTTGTAGTTGGTTCCTTATTTTCCTCAAGGATGCGCCTTTTTACTTTTTCACCAAATGTCTTTGTTTTAGGGTAGTGTATGGAAATTGACTGAGCGAGGTGATTTAATTTTTGCTCTAGCCTTTTTATAGATTAATCTTGATTCTTTAAACTTAGATCAGTACTTATCATGATTTTCTTCATCCACTCATTTTGGATTGCTTGTCTTTCGCTAGATTCCTTCAGACATTGCTCGAATTTGTCTTTGAGGTTAGTTTGACGTAGCATAGATTCAGTGTAGGTCTTATCGTAGTCAATTTTGCTAGATTTTATGCTTTTTACCTCAGCATAGTAACTTTTTCTGACATCATCCGTATTCAATTTGCGAAAATCTACTGTTAGCTCCTCTATTTCGTGGTTTAAAAGTTTCAGCTTTTCGATGATAATATGTAATAGGTCAGGGGTAGTTATGTGATTTTCCTTGCAATGCTATTTATGCGAATGTTCGACCAATTTTTGGATTGACTTCAATGCATCTAAAGCCATCAACCCAGGAATAAGACTGTTTGTATTGACAGTTCGTCGAGTATGGTTATTTAATCCATTGTAGAAGGTGTTTACCTTTTGGTGATCATTGAGATCGTGAAAGGGACACTTGAAAAGTAGGTCGTTATATCTTTCCCAAGTATCAAAAAGAGATTCTCCATCTTATTTCTTAAAATTTTGGATTTCACTCAATTGCTTGAATATCATCGCAGGAGGACAGAATCTCCGGATGAAGTTTTGCTTGAGATCACTCTAGTTCTTTGTACATTCGGGTCGAGTTTTTCATAACCATCCTTAGCGATTCTTCTAGAGTTAGAGGAAATTACTATAAAGAGTAGAACCTGAGTTCGTGAATATGCTAGCGATCTCAAGCACATTACTAATATGTTCGACAACACTATCGATTGGACTACCAAGAAGGAAATCTTAGGTAATTCCCTTAGAAGTTGACCCTTAATTTCAAATGTTGAGTCATTAGGATAGGTGAATCTTCTTTTAGTGTTGTTCTAGTCGAGAGCTAAGTATTGTTCCAATGTGATGTTTTCAATATCTATATTTTTTGTATCTGACTTGGATGACTCAGATTCATAGAAAGTATAGATTTTATGAATGGGTGTGGGCGAAACCTATCTTCTTGCTCGAAATTGTTTTTCCGGATTAGCAAACAGAGTAACCGTCCCTACTTTGCTTCTTCTTGTTCTCATTTTAAAACTAAAAGTATTAGCTCCTCGGCAACGGCGCCAAAAACTTGATGCGTATTTTCTTTTAAAATATATTTTTATCAAGTTTTAAATTTACAAAACTCGATCTAGCTAACGACGCACTAACGGGCAGAGAACCCGATCGTGGGTAGTATAGAATGGTAAATCCGAGGTCGTCCCAAGAGCTAAGGTGTAATTAGTTTTAATTTGAAATGTCACGTTTTGAAAATGGTTTTTTTTATTTAAATTAAAATAAATAACAATACAATAAAATAAATAACTAAAAAGTAAAAGGATAGGAGATATCAAGAGAGAAAACATGCTAACCTAGTTACTTCATTACTATTGTTATGAAGACAATTTCCTGTGCAATGTCAAACTATGGTTTCATTACTGGTTTCTAAGGTTGATAGACTTGAATGTGAATATACAGTCTATCCTATACTCCTTGCGATTCCAAATCAGTCCTGAATCATCTGGGAGGTAGGTTTCTCAGGTATACAGTGATTATCTAACTTTCCAAAACATATATATATTACCTGTAAAGATTTATACCGTCTCAGAAAGAGTTTATTTGCTTTTTAAGTATCGAGTGATTTATGCGGTGACCGGTCAGTTCCTACACCAGGTAAAGAGTTAGTGATCCTTCCTAGTACCCATTGGATCCCATCATGACAAGGTAATCTATTAATGGGGGCAGCAAGGTCCCACACCAACCCGTCCTACCAAAACCATGGTTACACGATAGTTAAAGGAATATCTAATGAAAAACCATAATTTAAACAGGAAACAATCATGACAAAGTAAATTCATAACTAGGGCTAGCACTTTAAGTGCTTAGCTGTCATGGTACGGAAAACAGTAAGAGATTAGAGAACTCATATATTGAAAACTCATAATTCTTAGAGGATTTGTAATTTGAACAATTAAATACAAAAAGTAAGTAAAGTGTGATCTCCCTTGGACTCGAGGTGGAATTCTTCAAAAGTTGGAAGCCTTTGTCGCCTCTCTAACTGGCTGTAGAGGAAGTGATGTCAGAATAGCTTGAATGAGGCCTCTATTTTTAGATATCAAACCTGTTACAGCGTAACCAATAAAGGTGTTACGCCGTAACCAACTTACACGGCATTCCATAATTAAGTAGCTGTTACGGCGTAACCAGATATGGTGTTATGCCGTAACCTTCATATAACTTCCATATGTACGTGATCTTTATTCCATATTTGTGGATCTTCATGGTTACGGCGTAACTGGATATGGTGTTACACCGTAACATTCTTTAGAATTTACACTTTAAGTCCCTTTTCCCTTGTTTATTGTCACTTAGCTGCATTTCACCTAAAAATTACAAAACAATAGAAAATATCTCATTTTTGAGTGTTAGTGAAACATTTGTAGGTATTTTAGGGGGTATTTTGCCACCAAAAAGTATTAAATATTTGATGTTATCATGTCTCTTCATCATTTCGAGCAAATCCAGGGGAGTCTTCCGTTCTAATTCTACTCGTATTTTTGACTTTTTAATTTCCATAAATATACAATAGGGACATTGTACAAATCAAGTGGGGGGATGAGAGTAGAATTATCACTTGACCTATATTTGCCTTCGATTTTCTAGTTTTCTTTGAAAAATTGTACCATTTTAAATTTTTTTGACATGTTTTACATACTGAACTAGAATTAATCTTTTCCGAGCATACTATTACCCTTTAATTCAAATGGTGAGGTTAAGCCTATTATTCCATTTTCATCTTTTATACAAAAATCCACCAAATATATGAGTGTGCCGGTAGTATTGTAGACATTAGAACTTGGCCTGTACATCTTTTCGAGACCTAATTGATTAGTTGGAATAGATAGTTCAAGAACGCCAAGTATATGATTACAAGTAGATCAAGTTACAAGGTCTATGTTGAGGAAGATTGTCAGCCTTCAAGTGATGTCAAAGGATGATTATGTTGGTTAAGAAGTGTTCCAGTCAAGAAGTTTCCAAGCTGTAATACAAGGCAAAAGGACTAAGATATCAAGTTCAAGTCACAAGTTATCAAGATAAAGATCAAGATCCAAGATCACAAGCATGCAAAAGGAAACTCTCAAATTAATTCAAGAATACAAGGCTCCAAGATCTAAGACGTGACAAGAAGTGAAGCCATAAGTGCAATGACCACCCCTTAGGGGGAGATTATAAGCCTCATTTTTAGTAAAGTGATGGTCATTATTTATTCCCGAGCCTTATATAGGAAAATATAGTTTACGGGATTTACTTAAGCTAATTGGGCCTAGGTTGCCCCTTGCCCGCCCGCCCCCGCCGGTGCTCCTGACGCCCACGTTGTCTTGGTTCGGCCCAACAAGGCCCATACGAAAACCCAAAGTGGCTCGACCTCCTTGTAGTATAAATACCCCTTCCTAGCTTGTTAGGAAGGGTGTTGGTTCTCATTTTCCTTCTATGTGAAAGCCTCCATTTCTCTCCATCTCTTTCTCTCTCTAGAAAATTCTTTATTTTCGTGTGTTAGTGTGGAATGATATAGTTTAATATTTCTAAATTCTCAAATATCATGTACATACATTTATTGAAGTTTCTACATGTGTCGGGTAAGAGGAAAGCCGACAATTATTAAATCCGCCAAACGGATTGCGCGTGTGGCGCGCTGGCCACGCGTCGACGCGTGCCTAGCGCCCTAGATTGGTGAAATCCGATTTTGATGATTTAAGCTACCGTTTGTGATTTTACATTTTGTGAATGTTTATTTGTCGTCGTTAAAACATAAAGGAGATCCTAGTCAATGTTGCACCAATACTCGCCATTGTCCTATTCCTATAAAGGTTGGTCTCTCCAACGTTCGGCCCAAACCGTTCTAGGTCTTTAACAAGTAGGTTGGTTATATAGATTTTGGTATTCTCATTAAAAGATCTTGGTCCATGGACCTCCCTTCTTTGACCTCTGATCTTATTCTGAAAAATAAAATTTAAAGGCTTAGGAGTGACATCAAAGCATGATCGGCTGCTCAATTGGCAGCTCAGAGGCTTGCTTAGGAGGATCGATTGTTCCCAACTTGATCTTGCAAACCTTGTATAGGGGTTAGTTGTATTGAATAGATTCAAGACAACTATTGATCCCAATCCTAGATCGATTCCTAGGTTTTTTAAGGTTAAATTACCTTGGATAAATCCAAAATAACTTGTTGTAGAAACTTTGTATGTATATTAAAGTGTATGCGGAATCTACACCTTAATACCTAGAAGTATTATGAATAAAAAAGTAATCTTGAATAAACAAAGATATAACCAAACGCTCCAATATTATTAGATTAATAATACGAGTACTCTTCACTAGTATGAGGGTTTACAACCTTGAAGCTTTTCTGAATTGACTCGTCAACTTATAAACTTGTATATCTATCTAATGCCCTAGAGCCTCCTTTTATAGACTAATGAGTCCTAGTCGGCTTACAATACATTCCTTAGAGATCATAATCTTTTCTAAACATAAACGTAATCTCTTAAACAAATACATTATACATATCTTGTACAAAAATATCTCAATACTTATCTTCACAAGTATTCTTGTTCTCCAAACAATCTTTATCTCTTTAAACCGTCTTTATCCTCTTGACTGTAGTAAGTCTTCTAGCAGTTTTAATCCAACAGCATAAACTTTTGTCCCAACAGTACTAATAAACACAAGCAGTAGTAACATTAGTAATAGCAGTACTAATATGTACTCACAGTAGTAACATGTACTAGCAGTCTTAACATTACTACTAGCAGCACTAACTACTTAACTTATATTTCAGTCTTCAACTCTGAGCAGTGTTAACTTCAACTAACAGCAGTAACTTTATACTATCAGTACTAAATTATACTAACAGTGGTAACTTTATACTACCAGTACAAACTACTTAGCATAATTTCTATTATGTACTTGAGCAGTAGTAACTCTAAGAATCCTTGAAGTCTTTTAAGTCCCAACAAATTACGTTAATGTAATTGTTTTATAATGCGCCGATCTATGATCAATAACGATAATTGTGTCAGGTTTTAATAAAATCGGGTTTTATAATATTAATATATATTTTTATAATTTATATAAAAATGTTATATTTTATATTTTTAAGTTTGCAAAAATGGCAATATATACCCTTGGTTTATAAACTTTTACAAGTTTAGTCCTTTATATATAAAGTATATATAATTTAAACCTTTAACTTTTGTACTTGGCAAAATAGGTCCTTATAGTTATAACTTTAGAATACTGACACTTTCAGCCCCTCTAGTTATAAATTTCAGAAAGTTAAGATGTATACCCCTTTGCAGGAAATAATTTACAAATCAAGTCCAAAAAGCCATGCAAGCTTATTTTAGGGTTCCAAATGATATTTGCAGGTTATATCTTATTAGAATAAGCAAAAATAAGATGTTCTAACATAACAAAAGTTTAGAAAAAGGATTCGTTAGCTAGAAAATCAAAACGGGTCATTTTTAGGGTTTTAATAAAAAACACATGGGTTTGAGGATTCAAAGCTTCAAACAAGAGTTTATATATGATCTTAAGAGTATTATGAACATTCTAATACAGATTATAAGCTTATTGAACAAGATTTTGAGCTTACTTGAGCTAAAATGGGTCGAAATGGGGTTTTCGGGTTCGTACGCCTAGTAACGACTTCAAGGGCTCCTTTCTCTTGATTCTTGGCTTCTATTATGAGCTTAGGGACTTCACTTGATCTTCTACTACTGCTAGAGAATGGCTAGAACTCCATTTGAGTGTGTGTGTTTGAGTTTGAAGGATGAAATGAAAGGGTTGCTTGTTTCGGCTATTTATAGTGTTCAAATGAGCTTGGTGCCCAAGTTTTCTTGTTGTGGGGATCAAGGGCTGTAGAGTGGTGATTAAGGGATGCTAGGTGATGAGTATTGAGGGCTAGAAGACTAGGAATGCAAGGTGTTGGGGTTTTAGGGGGTTTCAGCTATAAAAGGGTGACAAGGAGGTGACAAGGCTTTCTTGGTAGACAAGGGTTGTGATAGAGGTACTTGTAAGATGCTTGGTGACATGGTGGTGGAGTAATGGTGGTGCTAGGTAGCTTGCTTGGTTTAAAAATGGGTCAAAATGAGTGAAAATGGGTCACGGGTTTGGTTTTGGTTCGGCTTAGGGTTTAGGGTTTTAAAACATGGATTAGGGTTAGGATTAGTGATAGATTAGGGTTTAGGATTAAGGTTTAGTGTTAAGATTAGGGTTAGGATTAAGGATTAGGGTTTAGTGAATATCTCTTATAATTTGTTTATCAAGAGCAATTTGATCTTTTCTTTTTTAAGGAACTTCAGGATCAATCATAATACCTTTTCCTTTGTCTTTAGAAATTGAAGGGTGTGCCTCTTGTGGAGCTCTGAACTCACTTGGCTCCTGTACTACTACCCGTCTAGCCTTGGGTCTTGTAGTTGTTGTTGTTGTAGCAGCAGTAGTAACAACTTTAGGCTTAGCTGCTTTGATCTGTATAAGTGTCTGAGCCAAAATGATTTCCTCAATAGTTGTAGGAGCAGCACTACCTTCAACACTAGCAGTAGTACCTGCTTCACCAGCAGTACTATCATCAAGCTTAGTACTCTGTTCATCTTTCTCATCAACTTTAGCTTCCACATGCATCTCATCAGCATGCAAAACTCTAGTATCAAACATCAATTCATCATCCTGTCTTTCTTGAGTTTCATTAACTAAAGTTGCATCATCATCCTTATCAAGATCTGTAATACTCCTCCCCTGTTTGGATGCATCTTCAGGATCACCCAAACTCTCCTGATCTTCAGAGGATTCAACTCTCCTAGACATACCAACTTTCTTGAGTCTTTTCAAACCTGTAGGTCTTGACTTTTTCTTCTTTTCCAACCTCTGGATCTTCTTCTTCAAAGTATCAATCTCCTTTGCTTGAGCATCCTTTGCTTTTTCTAAATCAAGAACCTGTGTTTGCAATTTGGTACATAAAACCATCAAATCAGTTAGTTGCATGCTATCCTCACCACTAGGTTATGGATCATTGGAAGGTGTGGGTATACTTTCCTCATGCTCTGTCTCATCTTGAGGAACCTCTGCCTCCTGTCTCTAAACCTTCTTAGATGTTTGTTTCTCCTTGGGTTGAGAGGATGTAGATGGTTGATCAAGAATGGGTATTTGAGTGAAATCAGTTGGATGATCTGAATCCTCACCCACTTCTTTCATAAAAAAAAAAAAAGAGAAGCTTGAACCCATTATGAACAAATAAGGGTGTTATTCTCCTAGAAAAATCTTTTCCAGCTCTCTTCATATTAGCAAAAACTTTCTTTGTGTGAAAGGGATTAACAAAAATATTCTTATGAGTTGACATATTTCCAAGTTGTTGATTAATGAAAACTTGTAAAAACGTAGGTACATCAAGAATTTGACTCCTCCATCTAAGTGTTTCACCATAGCATCAAAGATGTACTTAGATAGATTAAACGTTTGATTTGTTGCCAAGCATATGATCAAAGAAGCCATTGAACTACTGAACTCATTCCATGCAGTGGATTTAGCACTTAGACATTGTATAATAGTGTGAATGAAATACTTCCACTGTGGAGAGAAAAAGGCTTTATAAAAAGTAAGATTTTGAGAAGGCTTTTCATACCCTATACGTGCCAGTTCTTCAAAAATAGTAGCAGTTGGAAGATAATCAGTACCTTCTGCATCATCCAAGTAAAGATCTCTCCTAATGCTTGACTCCGTAACAATAACCCTATTTCTATCAACTAGGGCTTGTAACTGACGCACTTCGTTAACTGTCTGTACCTTGGCAGTTGCCCAAAATTGTTCAATACAAGATGTGTAGATGATTAGATTGACTGTTAAAGCATAATGAACATAACTTGCTTTCAGGAAATCAATTATCTCTGCAAACCCATCACTTTCTACGGGTTTTTCCAATAACGTGACCACATTGTGCGTTTCAGCAAACTTAGAGCTTGACATAATGATGATTTGGATGATCAAAGATGAAAATTGAGTTAGGGTTTATGGTTAAAGAGTGTATGAATGATTGAAATCTAATAAAGATGTAAATAAAACCCTTAATCGAAGAATTTATAAAATCACCCTCAGCAGCAGAAACTTGAACTGGCATCATTAACGTATGCTTAACAGCATAAACAAATACGGGCAACACTAATTTAAGCCTAACAACATTAACCTAAGCTTAGCAGCATTAAGTTGAAGCTGAGCAACATTAAGAATAATACACCAGTAATCATTCAAATTTCATTCCAATAAGAAACTTCCATCATCAAATTTGATTCACACAAACTCTCTTTCTGTTTTTATGCTCACATTATCTCTCAATTCTTTTTCCTCATATAATCACTCATTTATGTTTTTATGCACACATCTCTCTTTCTATTTTTAAGCTCACATAATCTCTCATTTTTTTTAACTTACCAAGACACTCTTTCTGTTTTTATATGACAGTTGTGTACAAAATTCCATCAATTCCAATAGTTTCATAATGTCCTCCCCACTTCTAAGTGTGTAACCTCTTGAGAGAGGTGGATTAATGGACTATTTAGATGTAATCTCAAACCTAGTTTGAGCATCTACATCCCCCAATATGGTATCTTGGCACCTGGGACTACTACTTGAACCAATTCTCTAAGGAGTTGATCCATTAAGTGTTGCCATGGATTAGGTCTTATTTGATGTTACCACTGTCCTGCTCTGATTCTTAGCTAGAAGCAGTAGTGGCAGCCCTTTCCATTCTGTCACCTAACTCCTTATGGACAGCCTCATCACCAACCTTTGTCAGGGGGACCACTAGACTGAGGTATCTTGGTGTCCCGACCTATTTTGATATGCCTAGATGTGTTTGATTCTTTTAAACGTACTTATGATATAACACATCCTTTCATCCATGCTTTTTGGTTGTATTAATAAGGAACCTCCCCTCAAACAATGCTTTAAGAGATAAGAATTTGGTCAAACAGTTGCAACTTTGGTGCCCATGTCATCTCAACAGCATTAACTTTTGCCTAACAGTAGTAATTTTTTGCCTAGCAGTATTAACAGAAGTCTATCAGTATTAACTCTGTCTTCAATAATTATACAACAACATGCCTCTATTCATCACAAGCACACTAGAAAAGACTAGATAGACATGTAAGAATTCATTAGGATCCATATTTATGCATAACCCAGGAATAAAAGTTAAAAACTGTGAACCAAGATCATTAACTTTCTTCTTCAAACATTACTTCAAAGGTGAATCAACCAATCATCGGGAATTCAATATGCTTTACCTGCAGAGGTTAGTTCATAGCCAAAAATACAAAATCCAAAGTATTTTCTTCTTGACAGCATTAAATATGACTAACAGTTTTAACAAACAGTCTTAAGTATAACTAATAGTTTTAATTATACTCAACAGTACTAAGTAAGAAGTCTAACAGTATTAATCCTTTACAAAACTTTTACAAAAACATAAAGAGATATAGACATTTAAGGATTAAGCATTCCAATACTTGAGACCAAGTACTAAAATCTGCCTGCATCAAAACCTTTTGTAAGAACATCTACAACATTATAATCAGTATGAATTTTAACCATTTGTATTAACTTTTTAGCATTGCAATGTCTTATAAAATGATGCCTAATCTCTATATGTTTTGTTTTATAATGTTGAACAAGATTTTCAATAATGCAGATAGTACTGTTATTGTCAATATTAATGGCAATATTCATAAAATTGTACCCATTATCCAGCAATTGGTTTTGAATCTAGAGTACTTGTCCACAACAACTAGTAGCAGCCACATATTCAGCTTCAGTTGTAGAAGTGGCAACCATAGTTTGCTTCTTACACTGCCAAGATATCAACCTGTTTCCTAAAAACTGACAACCTCCAATTATAGACTTCCTATCTTGAGTTGCTTCAGCATAGTCACTATTAGTATAAGCAACCAGTTCAAATGGAGAATCCCTAGAATACCAAAGGCCTAAAGTTGGTTTGCCTTTCAAAAAAAAATATCTAAAAAATCCCTCTTGACTGCTAAGAGATGAAGATGTCTTTAAGTAATTGAAATCTAGAACATGCACAACTGCAACATTAATATCTGATCTAGATGTTGTGAGATAGCATTAAAGACCAATCATATATCTATAGAGATGTACATCAACATCATCAGCATCTCCATCCTTGACTAAAGGTTTTTCCAAATCAACAGGAGTTGAAGCAGACTTCACATCAGAGTAGTTGAATTTCTTCAAAATCTCAGCTACATATTTATCATGACTGGTAAATATTCCATCTTCCTTCTATTGTACTGTAATCCCTAGAAAGAAGTAATTCTCCCATAGGAATCATCTGAAACAATATCACTTCAATTAGCTTTCTCAAATACAGTACATAACTTGTTGTTGGTAGAGCCAAATATAATGTCATCAACGTACACTTGTACAAGCAAAATATCTCCTTTTTTGCTTCTTTATAAAAAATGTCTGATCTATCTTGCCTCTTTTAAACCCTTTTGAGTTATTTCCCAAAAATAGTTGCCAAGGAATCGATACCATGCTCTTTTTGGTGCTTGTGTAAACCATAAAGTAACCTTAACCACCTATAAACTTTGTCTGGATTGATTAGTATCTTTAAATCCTGGTGTTTAGTACATAGACTTGCTTTCCTCAATGGTTCCATATAAGAAAGCACTCTTTACATCCATTTGATATACCAGAAAACCCATAAAATAACATAGCCAAAAACACTCTTATTGCCTCCAATTCCTTGTCCATAGGAGCAAATACTTCTTCATAATCAATTCCTTCTTCTTGTCTATGACCCTGTGCAACTAACCTTGCTTTGTTCCTAATACCCAATTCCCCTTTCACTTCATGTTTTCTGAAGACCCATTATGTTCCAATGCCTTCTTTTCTTACGGAGATCCACCAATTATCCAATTTGTTAAAGTTGAATTGCAGAAGTTTTTCCTGCATTGCTTTCACCTAGTATGAATCATATAAACTTAGCAATGCCTTGTTGGATTTAGTCTGTAATAGGAACCAAGCAATATAAACAAGTATTCAGGGTATCATGTGTTTTCCTGTTCATATACATCACTGAGAAACCCTTGTTCAGAAGTAGGTTTTGACATTCTTCTTGTCTGAACAGATGACATCACATCACCATCACATTACAATTGGGATTTTTTTTTTTTTTTTATGAATTCTTGTATTGGGATTGGTTGGAACTGTGTAGGAAATAATGATGTTCCCCAAATCAACTTCTGGTTCATCTTCATCACTGAAGGACTCAATATGAGTGGCTTCAAGTGTAGAACTAACTCCCATGGTAAACATGTCTTTAGGACCCCGGAAAAAAAAAAAGGAACACCAAGTCCCCAAATATCGCCTATATAATTTACAATTCAGTTCATTTAAACTAGTAGTATTAACTAATGAGCCAACATCATTAAGTTTAAGACTACCAGTATTAACATCAGGACTGCCAATATTAATATGTTGCCTAGCAGCATTAACATCTTTAGTACTGCTATCATCTATAGACTTATCTTGTTCAACATTCTCATTATTTGGACCATCTTCAACCTGCTTTTGAGCATCATCAGCAGTTTTTGGTTCACCGTTATCAACATCCTTGGTATGTGAATCAAAGTATGAAGTATCTTTCCAAATTGGCATCACAATGCAATCTTGACTGATTTCTTCTGATGTACCTGCAGAGTTATTAGAAATTGTACCTGCAGTAACTGGTACATAGTTCATAAATTGGGTTAGAGAATCAATATCAAACAGCCATTTTAGGCTATTCCCCTCTATCATAGGTTTATTTTCTAAAAACCCAATATGCAAGTTTTCTTTTACCCTCCTGATTCTAGTGTTGTATACCCTAAAAGCTTTACTACTCAAAGAATATCCAACAAAGAAACCTTCATCACTTTTGCCATCAAACTTGCCTAAACTGTCTAAAGTATTAAGAATAGTAACATGACAACCAAATGGTCTCATAAAACTTAAAGCTAGTTTAAAACCTCTAAAAAGTTCATAAGGTGTCTTGTTATGAGGCTTGACTACTAAGACCCTATTCTGAACATAGCAAGCAGTAGAAACTGCTTCATCCCAAAATGTGGTAGGTAACTTAGAGTCAGCTAACATTGTTCTAGCAGCCTCAATTAGTGTCCTATTCCTCCTCTCAGCTACTCCCATTGCTGAGATCCAAGCTACACTATATTCTCTCTTAAACCTGTCTTTTCTTTGCAAAAAACCAACATAACTTTGTTCATTAAACTCTGTTCCATTATCACTTCGATTATTTTCACTTTCTTACTACTTAGTATTCTATTACTTTGATAAAGTTCATAAGAATCTCACTGGTTTCATCCTTAGTTGTTAAAAAGAAAACCTATGTAAACCTACTATAATCATCAGTGACTACTAAGAAATACTTCTTATGCATTAAGCTACTCACAAAGGTTGGACCAAACAAATCTAAATGTAGCATAAACAAAGGCTTAGTAATAGGATTCAGAACTTTGGAGTTACAAGAAGCTCTGTGTTGCTTCCCTTTACAACAAGCAACACAGATTTGGTCATTTTCAAAACATTTTGAAAAATCATTTCGTTTATTTTTTTTTGAAAATCTTTTGTTCTCTATAACTTAAGCTCTTGATACCAATCTGTAACACCCCCATTTTTCACATATCAGCGGAAGGGTCATTTGGGGTGCTACGTCTTAATACAATAACTCAAGCATAGAAAACGACTCGAAAAGAGACGTTTTTAAATATAACCATTCGAAATAAAAGTTTCACAACATAGGTCCCAAATATTTTCATAATCAATACATCATTTTCAAATATTTTCTTCGAATGATTTTCTTTAAATGGGCCTTCAAAATATTTATTTCATTAGCTTCTCCGAAATCTTCATCACCGAATTACCTTCAAGGACCTGAGATAAAACATGCTAAAAAGTCAACAATAATGTTGAGTGAATCCATAGAGTTTATATATATATAATAAATTCCGAACACAAGTATCATTTCTCAAAATCATCAAGACATAACGATGTGGATCAGACAAAGTTATAAGGGGATTATTATAAGCCTCATGACATTGAACGTTACCATATAATAAAAATGCCACTATACACCCTCTCTATGAGTGCATATTACTCTCTATACAACGCATCCGTACTGTCATTTTCCCGATACGAGACGATAGCCATTCGTCACGGATTGGAGGTGGCAACCTCCAAATAGTACTATTTTATGTATAAGCGTCTACCATTACCCGGTAGTTAACAATTCATGATTTCCGCGGGTCTTTTAATTAGCGAGTTAAGCTAACTTATAATAATCAAGGCTACTAGCATACATTCGGGTCCCTTGTGTTCTATTTTTAAAAACAAGCATGTTATCCCCCTCGCGGGTTTATAAAACAATTAAAATAGTTAAATGCGAGGCTATGAACTCACTAGTAATGTCGGAAGAGAATAGCGATATGAATAAGAACTTCGGGAGGAGGTGTGTCGATCAACCAAGACCTATACAATTAGTAATAGATCTTAGGTTTCTAGTCGGTAATAATTAACGAGAACTCATAAATAAAGTAAATATATATGTATACATGTAGTTAACATGATGATCAAGTTTATATGATGTAAGCATTTTATACTTAAGCTTTTACCTATTTTTAATTTGCCACTTTTAGTCATTTCAACTAGTATTGTCCATATTAGCCCAAAAAGCCCATTAAGCAAGTCCATTAAGCCTTTTTTTATAGATATTAGTCTTTTAAGATCAGGTCTTAGTCCATTTATAGTGTCCAAGTGGGTTGGGCCTAATGCTAAGTCCATATAGTCTATTTTGTTTCATTGGGCCTAGTGGTCCAATAAGCCTTACGGGTCCATTTTAGCTCATAAACGACTTTTATTATTAGTTTTCGGGTTCTCAAGGTCGGGTTATTATTTAGATCAGTATATTAGCCCTTTTAAAACTCCCAAGAAGTGGGTCCTACCACCTCGGGTATTAGTCATAAAATCATTTTACATAATATAGAGTTCGGGTTTTTAGGAAAATGTGTATACTTTTGTGTTACGAAAATAGTTGTAATTTATAAACCATAAATAGTATAATTTATATATTTATATGTTTGGCTTCATATTTAAGTCCACTTTACAGATGTAAACCCCTTTTAGTTCATCTTTTAGTCATACATATACATAGGGTTACTTTTATACATAAAGATCATGTTACAATTTCAGACTGAAATTTCACTTTTACCATTTTTAACGCCATTTACAAACCGTAAAGAGATGGTTGACTATCCAATTGATTCAGAATCTACATAACTTTAACTACAACCAATAGTATTCACGTTTTAAGTGGTTCACTTCGTAAATATGATGTTTTACACAATCTGTACAGCATGTCCAGAATTGACTAGTTTTAGTGTTTTGATCATAACTCATTCATTATTTATCCTCTAGAAGTGATCCAAATTGCCAAATGTTTATAAAAGAATTATCCATGACCTCGTGCTATCAAATCCAACCTCAAACCTTCTGAGAATTATGGAATTTACTGTTCATTACAGCCTACAAATTTTATACTTTTCTTACTAGTTTTAATGGTCATTCTAGTTAGATCTAACCTAGATCTATGCATGCATTAACACTTTTATTTCTTGATCATCATAAATCATACATATACATATACATTTGGAAATCAAAATAAAACTTAAACAAGACTCATTAAACTTTTACCACAAGAAGTGTAGAAAGATCACAATGATCAAAATAAGAAGAAGGATTGATGGAAGCTTCAATTCTAGTCTTGATCCTTACCCAAGAATATTGACCACCATTTTCTTTACCTAAATGACTTTATAAAAACCCTTATAACTTCAGCCTCAAAGTGTACAAAACCTTCCTTGAAAACCCTTTTAATCACTTCCAACGTATAAGAAACACACTAGGTAGTCATATTCACTAGTGTGGTTGTTATTTGATCTTTTAAATTTAATAGAATGTGTGTTTGTGTAGCATCAAAAAGGAGAGGGAGAGAGAGCAATGCAAATTTTTGTTGATACTATGGAATGTGTGTGTGTTATTTTGGTCAAAATGGCCTTTTATATGTTTAGAGTAACATTGCCAAATGTATAAACATGAGGCAAGATTGATCACCATGGGGACACCTCATCCCTTGGTTGATCCGCCCCTATGGGGTGTTATTTTAGTGGGGTGAGTTGTTTAACTTGCCCCATAATTTGTAAATACGGGTATTATCAAAGTCCGATATTTAAAAAGGTACGCTACGTAAAGGTTTTACGAAAAATACGATAAATGCACGTAACACGAAAAATAAAAACGAATGTAATAAAATTATTTCTATGGCATTTTTAAAATATAAGCGTCGATGCTTAACGTAGAATTCGCCGGTTCTTTGCAAACGTCACCTAAATTACAAATGTAAGCCCTAATTCTCCCGGTTAGTCGTGAGTTCATATCTCAACATAAAAATGAAAAATATAATTAATACTCGAGAATAAAATAACGACAAAAAATTGATGGATTGTCACAGTCTGTATCTTCATATCCTGGTGGTTGACATACATACACCTCTTCTTCAATCCTCCCATAGAGAAAAGCACTTTTTACATCCATTTGATACACCACAAAATCTTTAAATGAAGCATAAGATATAAATAGCCTAATTGCTTCAATTCTTGCAACTGGGGCAAAAACATCATCATAGTCAATCCCTTCTTCTTGTGTGTACCCTTGAGCAACCAATCTTGCTTTATTTCTTATCACAATTCCTCTTTCATCCTTTTTATTCCTGAAAACCCATTTAGTGCCTATAGCCCTTTTTCTATTTGGTAAATTTACAAAAGTCCAAACTTCTTGTAACTTGAATTGTAGAAGCTCTTCTTGTAAAGCCTCTATCCAGCTTGGATCCTTTAATGCATAAATTACCTTTTTGGGTTCTTCCTATGATAAAAAGCAAGCAAACAAGCAGTTTTGAAGGTCTTTATGATTTGTTCTTTGTTGAATAGTACTAACAAATCCATGTGCCTCTAAATTCTTTGACATCTTTCTTGTTTGTGTAGAAGATTGCAAATCTCCAATTACTTGGTCAAGAGGATGATCTTTATGAATTCTTGTAGTTGGAATAGGACTGACTTGGATTGTTGTATCCAAATTGTTCATGTCAGCCTTTGCACCAACATCTTCATCATCTTAAAATATGTTATAATCTTTCAATTCAGGCATATTTGGATCAAGTGGAAGTTCAATGCTTGTTTTTGCACCAACAAAATTAACTTCATTTCTGCTAGCAGCATTAACATTGTTAGTGTTGTTAACATTATCTTCCTTCTCTTGATCAATACCTTCACTATCTTTTCTTAAATCTTCATCAACCTTCTTTCCATCATCACTTGAAGGTTTGGATCCATCATCTTGAGAACTCTTTAGGTCTTGGAAATATAGTGGATCAGCATGCCATAATGGTAGCAAAATTTAATTTTTGACAAGTTCTGTCTCTTGTCTAGCTTGACCTGCATTATCACTTGCTTTTGTACCTATAAAACCATTAGAGTGTGTACCTGCAACAATTGGCTCATAATTCATTGTTCTTGTTAGTGCATCAATATCAAATAGCCAATCTGGTCCACTACCTACCACATTAGGTGTATTATCACTCAACCTAATATGCAAGTTTTCTTTCACTATCCTTGTTCTACTATTGAATACTCTAAAGGCTTTACTATTCAAATAGTATCCAATAAAGAAACCTTCATTAGCCTTACCATCAAATTTTCCTAAGTGATCTATCATATTAAGAATGGTAACAGGACACCCAAATGGTCTCATAAAACTTAAAGTTGGTGTTCTACCATAAAAAATTTCATATGGGGTCTTGTTATCGATCTTAACTACTAACGACAAAAACACTCTATTTTTGCACATGCAAGCAGTAAATTGCTCTGCTCCAAAAAGTGTTGGCGAACTTAGACTCAGATAACATAGTCCTAGCAGCCTCAATTAGTGTCCTATTCCTCCTCTCAGCAACTCCATTTTGGTGAGGAGTTCTAGCTACACTATATTGTCTCAAAATACCCTTCATCTTACAAAACTGATTCATCTCTTTATTTTTGAACTTAGTCCTATTATCACATCTAATCACCTTAACCTTATGATCTACTAGATTTTCTATCCCAGTTATAAAGGACTTAAGAATGCCACTAGTCTCATCCTTAGTAGCCAAAAAGAAAACCTATGTAAACCTGCTATAATCATCTATGACAACTAGGCAATACATTTTCTTCATAAGGCTTTTTACAAATGTTAGACCAAACACGTCCATATGCAATAAATGTAAAGGAAGACTGATTGTGTTCTCTGATTTGGACTTACAAAAGGCTCTGTGCTGCTTTCCCTTTTGACAAGAAACAAAAATTTGATCATTTTCAAAAAGTTTGGAAGGTAAACCTCGCACAAGATTTCCCTTAACCAATTTATTTATGGTTTTAAAATTGAAGTGACTTAGCCTTTTATGCCAAAGTTTAGATTCATCAGATGTGGTTTTTGCAAAAAGGCAAGTTAAACCTCTTTTAGGAACTATGTTCTTTAAATCAACACTATACATATTGTTCTTTCTAGGAACTATAAGTAAAACTTGAATTTCATCAATTAACTTAAAGTTTGGAGAGATAAAACAATACATTCAGTGTCATTAAAAAGAACACTATTCTTTTTATCACATATTTGTGAGACACTAAAAAGATTAAACTTTAACTCTCTCACAAAATACACATTTTCAAAATCTAGATTACTAGTTTTAATGGTACCTTTTTCCTGTGATTTTCCCTCCTTTGGGGTTCCCTCCAAAAGCAACATATCCTCCATCTAACTCTTCATATTTTGTATGATAGGACAGATTCCATGTCATTTGCGCTTGAGCATCCCACTATCAATAACGGTCCTTATCCTGTAAATCCATTGTGATTGCCCTGCACATTAGATGAAAAAAATATTTTCTTAGGGACCCCCAAAGCCATCACTGACTGGATCTGCCTGTTCAACAATATAATCAAACTTCTATAGGGTGATTGCTGCACTTTGCGTTTAGAAACATGGTCCCTAAAACTTTAGCTCTTTAGTTTCCCAAACCCAACAAGCTAAGGCCATAAGCAGCATTAACATTATTCCCTTAACAACTTTATCTACACTTTTGGCCTAGCAGCATTAACTAATGCTTTGTGCATAACAGTATTAACATTAGTACCCTAACAGTATTAACCCCCTAATTAAAATTATTGTTTTTAAATTGTTATATTCTTTTGTGAATGTGCTCTAACAGTGAATGTGTTGTTTTAGAAAGATAATGACATTTGGTCTAGGCAGCAATCACTATTGTTATTTTGAGTGAAGAGCAGTATTCACTTGTCTAGCAGTAATAATTGAAACTAAGCTAGACTTACATTAGTACTGCGTTTTGGAAGCATGTTCCTTTTAGCACAGGGTGATTCTTTTTAGCAAAGTTTTTGAAGATGTCACCATTTGAACCATTTTTCAAAACAAGTTTTTACATCCTTTAATTTTTGAAACTTTTTTGATGGTAATTGGCAATCAACTTGCAAATGATCAAAGCTTCCACACACAAACAAATCCTTATTAAGACAACTCAAAATTGCTTCCTAGTCTTGAGACATCATTTTGTTCCAATATTCATGTGATTGTCTCTTAGACTGTGTAGTGTTTTTGCCTAATGTTTCTTCACTTGGTTTAACATTTTTCCCTAGCATTTTTCTCTTGTTTTCTTAGGTTTGAACAAACTCTGTCTCGCAAAAATACTAGCCTTACAATTTTCTCTCATGTTTTAGTTTTGAGACACATTTTTCTTCCTACACTGATCTGACACTCAGTCATTCAAAAATTGGGGCATCATTACTTTTCTTAACTACCTTAGGCTCTTCTACACTAGACATAACTTTACTGTTCTCAATTACAGGCTTATTAACAAACTCATCTAAACTAGTAAAAGACAAGTCAGGTGTTGGAGGCATGAAATTTCCTGTGTAGGGAGGTGGAACTGCATTATATTTTTCATAGCCTAAACCTTTCTTGCAATTGTCAACTATCTTACACTCTATGAGTTTGTCTAAACTTTTAGATGCATTTTCAAATTTATCTACATTAAATTGAATGCTATCTTTTTCTTTTTAAATTTTCTCAAGCTTCTTCCTAAGTTCTCTAATAGTTATTTTGTAACACCCCCAAATTGGGTCGCAACGGAATATGGGTTGGGGGTGGTACTTCATAGATCAATTGCACAAGATATATATAAGAACGACCATTTAAAAGTCGTTTAAAACTGATACATTGGATTTAACAAATTGTTGTTACACAAGTCCGAAACTTCACTTGTTCATTGTTCAAAATATAAAGATTTTAGTCCATAACAGATATATCCCTAAAAGTAAAATGCAACCAAATCTTTTAATGCAAATGACTTCCCAAATATCGACACCAAGTAACCTAGTCCATGCACCTTATTGAACTCTAAGAAAACATTGCTTAAAACGTCAACAATAATGTTGGTGAATTCATAGGTTTTAAATGTATAATGGATGACCGCAAGAATTATCCTATATAATGCAACAGATGCAAACATCAAAAAGTGATTACGATTCCCAAAGCTCATGAACACTGAAGCCACATGAATGAATTGCAATATAATTGCCAAAATTGCCCATGATATGTTCTAACCCGCAACAACCCTATTTTCCCCCAACATGGTATACGTTCATTGTTCCGCAATACCGTCCCAGTGAGCATGACTTACCCGAACGGGGATGTGAATCCCAAATAGATCTATTTATACATTCGCGCTCACAACAATAATTTACATTATCATAATATGGGGGTCAGAGGTTATCACTACTTAGGCAAACATGTAATCATAATGTAAAATGTTCACTTGCGTCCAATTGTAAAACATGCATATGTTTCTCACCCTAAAACTTGTAAATCATTAAAATGTAAAACGTGGGGTTATGAACTCACCTCGAGTGGATGAGTTAACAATGTAAATCAAATGCGTTGAAAATGCTCACAAATACGCCCCGAATGCACCTAAATTATTATAACGTCAATATGAGTATAGCCACTTTTGATTAACTAATACCATATATAATTCTATATAGCTACATACATCTAATCTCCTTAGTGAAAACGACGTAACTTTCTCGTTTTAAGTCTGTTTCTTACGTTTCTTATGTCCACGCTTTCGTATTAAGACGAGGTATCAAAATATTATATTTTCATATTTTCAACCTACTGGTGAAAAGTACTTTTTACTTTTCATACACTTTTATAACTTTATTTTTATAAAATTAGTTATCGTAAACTTGTAAACGTCGTATTTTATTCGTTTTAACTCCGTTTCTAGTTATTCTTTCGAGCATGTCTTCGTAATTAAAGGTTCTATCTAATTAATGATGTTTTCAAAATGAAAATACCTGATGTGAATAGTAACTTTTATAAAATTATTTATTATCGTAAACTTCCGAATTTCATAACTCCTTCGTTATTGATCCAAAAATTATGATTCTTAATGTTTTGGAATTCTAAAATTATATAATATCTGAGAAAAATAACCAACATTTTATACCAGAAGTGGTTTGCAAATTGTTTTTATAATATTTCTTTTATAAACTCGTTTATTATAGTATTACTTGTAAATTACGTATCTTCTTCGTTATAAATCGGTTTTTCAAGTTTCTTACATTTTTGGAATCCTCATGAGATGTAGTATTTTACAAAAATATAAAATAAATACTTTTATTTTCGAATTAAAAACAGAAACTTAAGGCTTTGTAAAAATGTTTTTAAACATGTTTTTTTGTACCTTTTAAGTTAACTACTTTGTTACAATTCCATTACCACCAACTATATCACATGTCTTACATCCTTAGGGTCCCTAGTCCTTATTTTTCCAAATATTATCCAAGAATCACAAGATCCATATGTCGTCATACTTATTTTGTTTATAAACTTTGATATGTACTTTTATACCATTAGTTTACGTATACTTTCTATAAATAAATCAATACTTGAAATATGTATATACTAGCTTTATGACATGATAATAACATCAATAATTCCCATGTGAAAGTATTTTAAACAATGAACAAGAGGTAAAACCATTTTACATCTTATTATGAAACCTAGATGGTGATTTACTATATAGACGTTATAAACACATAAAATCATAGAAGTAAAAGATAACAAAAAATCTAAACCCTTGTTTAGCAAGAAAACCCTAACTTTCAACACCTTGAAAACCCTAAATTTCAATGATAACCCTAACTCCTTTCCTTTGTATGAAACCCCTTTTTATCAACCAACAAAGCTTCCAATACCCTTAGAATGCCTTAGATAAGTACTTAGATCACTTGAATACTTGATAAAATAAATTGTGTGATTTGTTTGTGTGTTTTTGGCTTGAGCCGTGGGCTAGGAGTGAGCAACAAGAGAGATATGTTGTTTTTCTTAAGTAAAATGGATGTGTGTGTTTACCTCTCACTAGCATAAGTCTTATATACTACAATAGACTAGTCAAGACCACTATTAGAAGTCCAAGACAAGATGAGTAGATTAAGGGAAAGTCTTGGTCAAGATAGAAGAAAGTCTTAAGGTTTAATGAGCTAGGGATTGTACAATATCAAGTTGGTGATCTTTGTGAGCTCAATGTCCCCTCTTGTGGACATTATCCCATGAAAATAAGGAGAGGAGGGGGTTTCTAGTTGTGTTTTTGATATTTAACAAAATATCTTGTATCATTTGAACTTTTAAGTAGTATATGTTAAGTGTAGATGTATATTTTGTAAAGTATATGGCTTGGTTTGCTTATTTCATTTAAAATTTGGCTAGGGTGATAAATGTGGGTGCATTTTTATAAAAATTTGGGTATTGGGTATAAAAATGGGTATTTGTTGAAGCGTAGAAAAGTTTTGGTTGTTCTGGGTATGCCTAAACGTATTTAATTACGAAACGTAAACGTTTTACGTAACCAATAAAAATAAAATATAAAAAGTTGATTATTACTTTCGTAAAAATAATTATCTAACACTTGCTTGACGTAAAACCATTTAATTGTTTGAATCCCGATTACGTTAAATGATCTTGTTTTTAAGTTTACGCGATTTAAAAACATACCACTTAAAATATGAAAAGCAAACGCGTACAACACTAAAAAATAAATAGTTAAATAATATAAAGTCTACAAAGACCCTAAAACACAGGGTGGTATAGTCCTCCCCCCGATAAATGGATCCTTGTCCTTTAAGCTTAAGATGCGGCATCTTGACGACGGTATGCGGTTATTTATGAAGAATGTTGATACATGACTTCTGTAATTGATCTTCACATTCCAATGTAAACTCCGGACCTCGTCCTAGAGTTCCATGAACCTACAATTGGAACACGTTTTTCCTTAACCAGTTTTACTTCTTGATCCATGATTTAGACCTATTCTTCGAACAAAACGAAGCTTGTCAATCAACACTGATTCCACCAAATAAACGTTCTAATGGATCGGTCGGAATATAACACTTCTTCAAGTTTGATACATAAAAACGATTGTGAACCCTGCTTCACTCTTGAGAAGCTAATCTAGTAATCAAACATACCAACTTTTTCCCAACACCTTGTAAAGTACCAACATATATGGGGTTTTACCTTCCCTCGTTTTGCCCTAAACGTACGACCCTTTCAAGCTGAAACTTAAGCATGACTTATCTCCAACTATGAAATTCCACGTTCTTATGCTTTAAATCTGGCTTAACCCACCCTTATTTTTTTTTTTTGACTATCATGAAGCACTTGCATTCTCTGCTTGATCCGAATAACCTTCTCGGTTGTTTCTTGCACTATTTTTGGACCAGTGAGTTAAACTTCTCCAACCTCAGCCTAACAAACAGGTAAACGACACTTTCAACCATAAAGTGCTTCAAATGGTGCTGCCTTGATACTAGCGTGATAACTATTATTGTAATAAAACTCGACCAATGATAAATGTTTAACCCAACCATTTCCAAAGTCGATCACACAAGCATGTAGCATATCCTCGAGAGTTTGGATAGTCCTCTTGCTTTGTTCGTCAGTCTGCGGATGGTATGCAGTACTCATGTCCAGACTAGTACCCAACGCTTTATGAAGTGATCTCTAGAAATTTGATGCGAATCTAGGGTCATGATCACAGATGATTGAGACAGGTATTCCATGCCTCGTGACTACCTCCTTTAGGTACATTCTCGCCAGCTTCTCCA
>BQNB010094893.1:0-20799 GCA_026074375.1 Tanacetum coccineum
CAGGAACGCTACTTGAACTGCCAGCAGAAACCACTTAATGCCATCAGCAGAAACGAACATCTCTATCAGCAGAAATGACACTTGGTCGTTTTCAATAATTCCTAACAAAAACGTTTTGAAAATGACCAAACCTGTGTTGCTTGTCTTAAAGGGAAGCAACACAGAGCTTCTTGTAAGTCCAAAGTTCTGAATCCAATTACTAAGCAATACTTCTTATGCATTAAACTACTCACAAAGATTGGACCAAACAAATCCATATGAAGCATAAACAAAGGCTTAGTAATTGGATTCACGATTTGTCCAAGTATATTTTTGATGCTATGGTAAAGCACTTAGAGGGAGGGGTCAAATTTCTAATGTATCCACGATTTGTACAAGTGTTTATCAATCAACAGCTTGGGGATATCTCACATCACAAAAAGATTTATGTTACCCTCTCACACACAAAGAAAATCTTTGCCAATATGAAGAGAGAAGGAAAGGACTTTTCTGGGAGAGTAACACCTCTGTTTGCAACTATGATGGTTCAAGCTAATCAAGAAGAGGGTGTAGATTCAGGCATTCCTACTGATTCTTAATAGACACCCATTACTACTCAACCATCATCCTATAGACCTCAGAAGAAACAGTCTAGGAGGAAACAGATGAAGGAAACTGAAGTTCCTCAAGATGAGACACATCATAATGATAGTGTTCCTATACCTTCCAATGATCTACTTCTCAGTGGTGAGGATAGAATGCAACTAACAGTTGATGATTTTGTGTACCAACTTACAAAAATAGGTTCTTGATTTGGAGAAGGCAAAGGATGCTCAAGCAAAGGAGATTGCTGGTTTAAAGAAGAGGGTCCAAAAGTTGGAAAGGAAAAAAGAAATCAAGAACTACAGGGTTAAAAAGATTAAGGAAAGTTGGTGAATCTAGAAGGGTTGAATCCTCTAAGGATAAACATAGTTTGGGTGCTCAGGAAGATGCATCCAAACAGGAGAGGAGTTTTAAAGACATTGATAAGGATGTTGAAGTTTCTTTAGTTGATGAAATCTAAGGGAGGTCAGATGACGCAGAAATGTTTGATACAGATGATCTTCATGGTGATGAGGTGATTGTAGATATGGCAGTTAGTGAGAAACAAGAGCAGAGTGTAAAGGTTGATGAAAGAGAGGTTAGTACTGGTGTTGAAGATAGTGCTACTGGTGCTGAAGATAGTGATGCCCGTACAATTCCAGTTACTACTGCTGGTGAAGGAGTTACTGCTACCAAGATTGATGAAATTACTACTACTAGTGCTCCAACAACAACTATTGATGAAATAACTTTGGCTCAAACTCTTATTGAAATCAAAGCAGCTAAACCTAAAGCTGTTACTATTGTTGCTACAACAACAACTACAAGACCTAAGGCTAGAGGGGTTGAAGTTCAAGAGTCAAGTGAATTCAGAACAACAACATCATCTCCACAAGCATCACAACCTTCAAAGACTAAAGATAAAGGCAAAGCAATAATGATTGAGCCTGAAGTACCTTTAAAAAAGAAAGATCAAGTTGCTCTTGATGAATAAATGGCAAGAAATCTTGAAGCTCGGTTGCAAGCTGAACTTATAGAAGAAGAGAGGCTTGCAAGGAAAAAGGAAGAAGAAGCCAATATAGCTTTGATTTGATATCTGGGAAAATACTTAAGCTATATGGAGGCTGATAGATTGCTAGGCTGAGAGACTTCCAAACAAGAGAGGCATAGGAGTTGACAGAGTGAGGAAAGGGGCAAAACATTTATCGAATTCATGGAGACGAGAAGAAAACATTTTGCTGCATTAAGAGCACAAGAAAAGAGAAAAAGACATCTTACCAAGACACAAAAGAGAAATAAAATGTCTATATATCTTAAGCATATGGGTGGATATAAACACAATCAGCTAAAGGGTAGAAGCTATGATGAAATCCAAAAGCTGTTTGACAAGGAAATGAAGAGAGTAAATTATTTTGTGGCTATGAATTCAGAGGTTCAAGAAATCAATGGAAAGAATGATGAAAGCAGTTCTAAAAAGACAGAAATTGCACAATATTGTAGTGCAAAGAGAACAGGGGATAAACTGGAATCTGATAAGTTTAAGAAGCAAAAGACTGATGAGAATGAAAAAGTTGAAGTAGATAATGAAGCTGAGCTAAAAAAGCATATGGTGACAGTCAAAGATGATGATATAGCAATTGATGCTATACCACTTGCTACCAAACCTCTAGTGATTGTTGAATACAGGCTTATTAGAGAAGGAATAATGGGACATTATAAATTGATAAAAGCTGATGGAAGTTTCAAGAGATATTATTCTATGATTAGGATGCTTCAGGGTATTGATAAAGAAGACTTGCAGACTCTCTAGAAGTTGGTCAAAATAAAGCATAGTGATACAAGGCCTGAAGATGAACATGAAAGAGTGTTGTGGGGTGATTTAAAAGTCATGTTTTGAACCAACAAAAAAGCGATGTATGGAGAAATCTACAAGGATACAGAGTGACTGTTTGGAAGTTGTTTGATTCCTATAGAGTGCACTTTGTGAGGTTTAGAGATCTACATATCTTTATGTTGGTTAAGAAAATATATCCCCTTACACCATACCAATCGCAAATATGCTCTACAACAATAAAATTCAAGCTGATTATTGAATTGAGAATGTGCTATCAACCACTCAAGCTTCATGGTAAACGCACAAAAGGGGGTCCAATAAATGTGTTTGAATCACTTCCTAATAGTGATGATGACTTTTAATAAAGAAACTTGAAGATTCATATGATGAACATCAAGTTTAGGGGAGGATTATTGGGACTTAAAGACTTCAAGATGATTCTTAGATTTACTACTGCTCAGGTATATATTAGTGTTGTCAAGCATAACTTAGTACTGTTGGTGATACTAATGAAAATTATGCTAACAGTTAGTACCAAAGGTAGTATAAAGTTACTATTGCTAGTTACTACTGTTAGTATAAGTTAGTATTGTTAGTATTAAGTTACTGTTGTTTGTTGAAGTTAAGACTGCTCAGAGTTGAAGACTGAAATATATGCTAAGTAGTTAGTGCTGCTAGTAGTAACATTAAGACTGCTAGTACACAGTTACCACTGTTAGTATATATTAGTACTGCTAGTACTAATGTTACTATTGCTTATGTTTATTAGTACTAGCCTGGTACAAAAGTTTTTTGCTTCTTGATTTACAACTGCTAGAAGAAAATCCTACTGTCAGAAGGATAGACAGTAAAGAGATAAGGATTGTTTGGAGAACAAGAATACTTATGAAGATAAGTATTGAGTTATTTTGGTAAAAGATATGTATAAGATGTAATTTTTGTTTAAGAGATGTACGTTTCTTTTAGAAAGAATCAAGATTATCTTAGAAAGTATTGTAATCCTTGTAGGACTCATTGGTCAATAAAATGAGGCTCTAGGGAATTAGTTTGATATACAAGTTTTTCCAAATTGTGAATTCGATTAAAATCTCAAGTTGTAAACCCTAGTACAAAGTGAAGAGTACTTCGTATTATTGATCAAAAAATATTGGAGCGTTTGAGTTATATTTTGTTCATTCACAATTACCTATTTTCATTCTAATACTTCTAGATATTAAGTGTAGATTCCCGCAACACTATTAGATACATACAAAGTATCTACCAACAAGTTATTTGGATTTCTCCAAGGTAATTTAACCTTAGAACAAGCTAGAGTAATTCGATCAAGGATTGGGATCAACACTTTCCACTTCTAAAAGTCCTCCTCATCTCTAACGTTTCTTCTCACTTCTAAATGTTTCTTTTCTCTTCTAATAGTCTTGTTACTGTTAGAATTCCTCCTATATTGTAACACCCCCATTTTTGACATATAGCAGCGGAAGCTAATCTGGGGTATTACTTCATGGATCAACAGACATAATCATAGAAAACGACTCAAAAAGAGACGTTTTGGAAAATTTTGTTATCATTTATTTATTCATCAGAGTTTTTACAAAAAGAGGTCCCAAAATCTAGAAACATAAAGTTTGAATGATAACAATTAGCCATCTTCAAGTCCGTGCCATAAGTTGCTACAAATTACCCTTAAGATAAACATGCTGAAAGGTCAACGCAATGGTTGAGGTGAAATACAATAGGTTATGATTAAATGAGTTGAATACAAGTCATCATAGACAGTGGGATACGTTGTTATACACCCATAGATAGTAATACTTGCAATGAGTACAATTATCATAGAAAATAGTATTATTGCCCTAAGCTCATGACAAATACGTTAACATGGAAATCACATTAGTGACATTGGTTGAGGAACAAATGTCCCTGTGGAAAGGTAACTTGCCAAGGTTACCCATTAAGCCAAATATAGTGCGTTGGTTACCTCATGACGGGTATACCAACGGGATCAGTACACCGCACAATTAGATCAAACCACAATAATTGTGTTTACTCGCAAGAATTAATGTTTCATGATATGGAGAATATTGGCACTAGGAAGGATACTTTAGGAGGCAATAATAAATATTTGGATAGCATTAGAGATGAAAAACACTTGCATTCATGGTTATAAGCATGTACCCCCTCGCGGTTATAAAAATTATTCAAAGATTTAAAAGCGAGGCTACAAACTCACCTTAACAGGAAAATCTGATTGATGGCGGAAGTATATGAAGATGAAAGTAACGACCTTATCGTCAAACGTAACCAGATGGTAATATGTCAAGTATTAAGTGTGATTTTTATGTTTCAAAACTTTATAAAGTTTAACATACATCATACTTTGATTTATTAATTTATGAAAATATTGTATCACTGTTCGGGCTATCATAATTTAGTGGTCATGCAGCAAACGTTTGAGGAGTTAGAACACTTTAAATCGTAAATCCAAAAAACTCATCAAAACGAATACTCAAATGAAACACCCTCAAATCGAAACTCCGTATGTAACGGATAGCGATTAAGATTTTAAGTTTCTTCAAAGCTAGTTGATGATACGCATAACGTTAAATATTAATTGTTTTATACTGCTGTCGATAGATGATATAAAAGACTACAAAAATGTCGGTATTAATAAAATCAAGTCTTAATATTAAATATATATTTTATAATTTATAATCAAAAATATTACATTTTATTTTTTAAAATACAAAAATTGCCATATATACCCCTTAAATTTTTATACTTTTATAAGATTAAAATCCTTTATATATAGAGTTATATATATATAAATATATATATATATAATATAAATATATATATATATAATATATATAAATTATATTAAACCCTTGACTTAAAATTTTTGCAAAATATCCCTTTGAAGTCTAACTTAGAAAAAGATATTTTTGACTCCAATAGAGACGCACAAAACTATATAATTTCAGCTATTACAATATATACCCTTGTGCATGAAAATATTTGCAATTTTAGTCCAAAATTCATAATCTTGATATTTTTTTAAAATATGAATGAATTTTTCGAGGCTATAGCTATTTACTATAAGCTAAAATAAGTTAGAATAAATAAGTTTTACGAGCTTATAGCTTATCAAAAGAGCTTATGAACTAGAAAGATCAAAATGGCACGTATGGTTAGGAAAAACCAAAACTCAGAAACAGTGTTTTGTGGTTCAAGGGCTTAAACAAGAGTTTATATAGGATCTAACAAAGCTTATGAAAGTTCTAAACAAGGCAAGAGTTTATTGAACGAGTTATGAGCTTACTTGAACTTGAAATGAGTCAAAAATGGTGGAAATGGGTTGAATGACTTGAAATGGGTCAAACACTCCTTGGGAGATGAAACAAGGACCCTCTTTTCTCTTATTTCTTGGCTTCTACTTGCTGAGTTCTTCTTTTATTCTCTTCTATGGCTTGGTTAGATCATCATTTTGAAGTTGTTTTGAGTTTGAATGATGAACGATGAATGAATGTATGTATGCGTGTATTTATAGTATAGAAGAGAAGTAATGGCCAAGTTTTTAGAGTGGATTAGTGGCCAAGCTACTTAGAGTGGTGGCCAAGATGTTGGGGTGGTGCCCAAGGGTCTTGAGTGGTGGCCAAGGGTCTTGCTTGGGGCTCAAGGGTCGAATTTTTAATGAAAGGGCATGGCTGTTTTTGGACAGCCAATATTAGTCTCGGTAAAATGGTTGCCATTTACAAACCGTAACTCCGATGAAGCTCAAACCAGTGAGCATGGTTAGATATTTGAGTCCTCTACAACTTTTAGTTTTACATATTTAGGGGTTACTATACAAAAATCTAGAGATAATAGCCGTTTACTACAGGTGTGCAGAATCTGCGCACCTTTGCCATTTCGGCTATAACTAATTCATCCGACATTGAATCGGGTCGAGTCAACTGGAAAAATAATCACAAGATATAGGGCTATAACATAGTATTTTTGCTTAATACCCAAAGCCTATTGATTTTGCCCAGATCTTATGTTTTATCACGGATCAGATTTTGAATCTATAATTATGAACTAGTTTAAGTGGTATCGGGTTTGCTAGGGTTTTTGGGTTAGGGTTTTGGTTTAGGACGAGTGTGGAATGGTGTTTGGAGGAAAAAAATATGTTTAAATGTTGTGCTTAGAAGACTTGTACTCTAGGCTAGAAAGGTGGTACTAAATGCCTTGTAGAATTTGGAGGGAAATGAGCTCATTTGAATATCATGCACAATCGGCTTGTACTTTAAGCTTTAAGGTGTTGTACCATGATTTAGGAGGGAAAACATATTTGAATTTATGCTTAGGAATACTTGTACATATGCATCATAAGCTTATATATTCGTTTTGTAGATAAAGTTCATTTAGTAATAATGTTATGAAAATTACGTTAAATAGATAACGTACATGATATAGAGGATATTAGAATATTGACTTGACATATTAAGGCGTTTACTTGATATAAACGTAGATAGAATTGGCATAGGTAGTTGCGTGAGCTCGTTTACTTTAGAAATGTAAACTATGTTACATAATGGAATAAAGCAAAAAATTTCTCGTGAAAAAGTAGTATTTAATATAATATAAGTGGAAATTACAGTGATGAAAATTATGGGTTGTTACATTCCCCCAACCTTATAGAAATCTCGTCTCGAGATTTAGTTGAGTGATAGAGTGATATTTGGAAACAAAAGTTCTTAGCTTCTATAGTTTCTGGTCTGATGACCTACTTTGTTACAATTCTGACACCTGACAGTGCAATGATCCATGATTATGCAGGATTATCACTTCCAACACAGGGGAAGAGTCCGCTTATATCCATATAATTTTTTTTTTTTATTAGATATAAAATAATTAAAAAAAAAATAAAAAAAAGAAAATTTTATAAAATTTTGATTTCCATAAGTCCTGAAGGTTTCCTACCTTTCATTTTGTTGGTGGTGGTAATCATTGTTACGGTTGTTATTGTTGTTGTTACAGTTATTTTGGTAGTTGTTGTTGCGATCATTAGGGTAGTTATTGTTGTCACGATTATTGGGGTAGTTGTTGTTGTCATGATTATTGGGGTAGTTGGGGGGGTGTTTTTTGTTGTTTCTTCTATCATCAAACTTCCGTTTGTGATCATTGGTTCCTTGCTCAACATCGTGCTTTGTTACCTGATCCATTAACCTTCGGGTTATGGTAATGGCTTCCTCTAAAGTTTGAGGCTTTGAATCGGTAACATTTCCTTCAATACTTCTGATGGTAATCCACCCGATGAAGCTCCATAACAATTGTTCTCCACTGATTGGTACCAATATTTGGACATAAGACTGCTAATTTATGGAATCTTCTAGCATAAGTCTTAAGATCATTTCCTTTCACAACCACGTTGTAAAATTCGTCTTCTATTTTCTTGACTTCAGTTCGAGGGCAATACTTATTGGTCAAGAGCCTTTTTAATTCAGTCCAGACTATCTTGTCGGCTTGCTCTATTCCAATAGGTTTGGCATAGGAATTCCACCAGGACAAGGCATCCTCAGTGAGAGTACCAGTAGAAAATTTCACTTTGCAGTCCTCGGTACAGTTGCTACGAGAAAATACCTATTCAGTTCGTTCAAACCAACGAATGAGACCAATAGCTCCTTCTGTACCATTGAAGTAGAAAGGTTGTCAACTCATAAACTCCTTGTAAGTGCATTTCCTTGCTACTAGAGTTTCTTTTGGTCTAGTATTCCTATTTAGATTGTCAGTATTTGCCATGGTTGCAGCTTATGCTTCTAGAGCAGCAGCAACACTATCAGCAACTAGTTGCCAGATGGCAGTCTGAGTCATAGTTGGTGCTGCAGATGTTGATATTCTCTTGGGAGGCATCTATCAACAATACAGACAACACAGAATAAGAATCCATAAAATGATATAGTCATATCACAAGTTAAGGTATGACAATTATAATACAAAGACTTGTGATCATTCTTTGATATTACATTGCAGGATATAACAGAAAATTTTGGAATCTAAGACTTCCAGAGATGAACACTCTAACAAGCATGTGACTCATTAGGTTTTCTTGGGACTGGTTTACTTCCCAGTAGTTTTCGGTATATGATCCATAATGAGTTATCTAAGATAGACTTATCAAAGGGATAGTCTGGTGGTGGTGTAGTTGACCTAAACGGTGATGAAGATCCTACTGATGAAGATGGAGATATTGGAATGGGTGATTCAACAGGTGTCTCAGCGTCTTTAGGTGGTGAAATCTTCTCGAGAGGAAAGAAATGTCAGGAAATCTAACATTGGTGATAGTGATAACACTAGAGATGAAGGAAAAATATTCAGTGGAGCAATAGGAGCTTGTGGTAATTCATTATCAGTAGCATCATATGCTTGCATGACCTTCATATATGGGTCATCATAAAAAGGTGAGAGGGCTAGTGAGGCTAAAAGATCCTTTAGTTAAATCATCTAAAAAGTTAGGAGAGGTGTTTCCTGGTGAGCTGGGAAAAAGTCCGATAAAGCCGGGATATAGTCAGGAGAGTGTGTAGAGGAAAACGTATCCTCAACATCAGAATCAGATTTGATAATTATAGGTTGGGGGGAAGACATGACTATATAACAACCCAGTGGAAATAACATAAGTTATTTATATAAAAAATAATAGTAGTGTATTATCTGCCATGGAAATTTCTTACACATACTATTCTGGAAACTGCAGTGGCATGGAGGACTTTCTTGGATGAAAAAAAAAAGTAGTTATAGTTTAGGTTTTACCCTTGTTCTCTATAACCATGAGCTCTGATACCAATCTGTAACACCCCCATTTTGACTAATGCAGCGAAAGCAATTCTGGGTATTATACTTTTAGTGGAATCAACAGACATAATCATAGAAAACGACTCATAAAGAGACGTTTTGGAAAATTTTATTATCATTTATTTATTCATTGGAGTTTTTACAAAAGGAGGTCTTAAAATCTAGAAACATAAAGTTTGAATGATAACAATTTAGCCATCTTCAAGTCCGTGCCACTTCATGCCATAATTAGCTCAATTACCTAAGATAAACAAGCTAAAAAGGTCAACACAATGGTTGAGTGAAATTCATAGGCTTATGATAAATAGTTGAATAAAAGTTATCATAGACAGTGGGTTACGTTGTTATACACCCATAGATAGTAGTAATTGCAATGAGTACAATTATCATAGAAAACAGTATTATTGCCCTAAGCTCATGACATCAATACGTTAACATGGAAATCACCGTAGTGACATTGGTTGAGGAACAAATGTACCTGTGGAAAGGTAACTTGCCAAGGTTGCCCATTAAGTCAAATATAGTGTGTTTGGTTACCACCAGAGAACGGGTATACCAACGGATCGTCACCCCCAATAGATCTATCCACAATATTTGCGTTACTCGCAATTATAAATGTTTCATGATATGGAAATAGTGGGCACGGAATGGTACTTTGTCAATAATAATCTGATAGCATACCAGTTTGAAAAAAACTTGCATTCATGGTTTTAAGGCATTTATCCCCCCTCGCGGTTTATAAAGGTGGGGGGGGGGGGGGGGGGAGTCAAAAGAATTAAAAGTGAGGCTAAACGAACTCACCATAAACAGGGAAAAAATTTATTGATGACAAAAGTATAATAAATGAAAGTAACTGCCTCGTCACGTAAACCAGAGGTAAATGTTCAATTCTTAGTGTGATTTGTTAAGTTCTAAAACTTATAAAGTTTTAACATACATCCTTTACATTGATTTATTAATTTATGAAATTTTGTACCACTGTTCGGGCTATCATAATTCAGAGGTCATGCAATACACGTATTAGGAGCTATGACCACAATATAAAATCATAAATCCAGCAAACTCATCACAACGTATACTCAAATAAAACCCCTTACATGAAATTCCCTAGTAACGTGATACGATAAGATTTTAAGTTTCTTCAAAAGCTAGTCGATGATAAGTTACGTTAAATATGTAATTGTTTTATAATGCGTCGATAGATGATTAATAACGACAAATGTGTCAGGTTTTAATAAAATCAAGTCTTATAATATTTATATATATTTTTATAATTTATACAAAAATATTACATTTTATATTTTTAAGAATACAAAAATGGCATTATATACCCTTGATTTTTATACTTTTATAAGTTTAATCCTTTATACATATAAAGTATATATATATATATTATTATGTATATATATTATAATATATAAATAATAATATATGGTATGTATAAATATATATATATATAAATATATGTATATAAATATATATATATATATAAATATATATATATATATATAATGAAATATGATTTAAAAATATATATATATATATAGTATATTAAAACCACTAACATAAATTTGGCAAATAGCCTCTTGTAGTTTTAACTTTAGGAAAATGATATTTTAGACCCAAACAATATAATTTCCATAAATTTAATAAATATATACCCTTAGTGATATGAAAAATTATTTCCAATTTTAGTTCCAAATTCAAAATCCATGACCATTGATATTTTCAATATATAAGTATTTTCAGGTTATAGCTATTACTATAAGGCTACAATACAGTTTAAAAAAAATAAGTTGTACGAGCCTTAATTAGCTTACAAAAGTAGCTTATTAACAAGAAAGATCAAAATGGGCACGTTTTTTTTGGTTTTAAGGAAAACCAAAACGCATGGGTTTGTGGTTCAAGGGCTTAAACAAGAGTTTATATAGGATCTAACAAAGCTTATGAAAGTTCTAAGACAAGGCAAGAGTTTATTGAACGAGTTATGAGCTTACTTGAACTTGAAATGAGTCAAAAATGGTGGAAATGGGTCGAACACTCTTTCGAGATGAATCAAGAACCTATTTTCTCTTATTTCTTGGCTTCTACTTGCTGAGTTCTTCCTTTATTCTCTCTATTTCTTGGTTATGATCATGACATTTTGAAGTTGTTTTGATTTTGTAATTGGAGAAACGATATGAATGTTGGAATGCGTGTATTTATAGTAATAATGTTATACCAAAGATTCACAAAGCTTAACAAGAATGATGCCCCCGAGGTCGGAGGAAGCTTAAACAAATAGACAAAGCCATATGATTGTGGAGAGAAAAGGAGAAGATGTGTGTGTTCTATAAGAGAGAAAACACATCACACCTTATTACAAAAATTATGATCCTCACCTCTCCCATTGAAGTATGGAGGGATATATAAGCCCTGGACCGATCTACATACTACACTTTACCATTTCTAGTCCCTGCGGTCCGTGCTAATATAAACGAATGTATTTCGTAATTAGCCGACATATTTATTAAGGCTAACAATTCTCCCCCAATATGTGAAGCATACGGATTACTATACAATGTTCCTAACCAAGTACAAATACAACAAAATATAATGACACATCCAAGGCGCTTCCATTGCTGCTGATGACGACTTTCATTCTAGTCTTGAACTTGTACTCCAGCATGGATCTTTTGTGGGCTTGACTTGTTTCTTTAACCATTGAAGAAGGCTGATTTGATTAACTTTCCCCCCATTCATGCAGCATGTCTTGAAAAGCTTTCTCATAGACTCCTTTTTTGGCGAAGTTTCTTCTGAATCATCTTCCCCCCCCCAAACCAACAAAATCCGTATCTTTGGCAAATCTGAAACTTTGATGTAGCTCGAACGATCTTCTAACATTGACATTTAAAGTGCACAGCGGAATTTAGTAGAAGAAACAGTCAACCACACCATCTAATACTGCTTCTATACTGTATCATGACATTCGGTCTTGATGATTATCCGTTCGGGGGAACATGCAAGAGATCAGCAACACTTCTTCTCACGCATGCAGAATACTTCACAAACCATACTAAGTGAAGTAGTATAAACTACTTCCCCCTGGAAGTTGACCTGATATCATCAAAGTACACGTTTTCCCCCATGATGGTTTCGAGCTCTCGGAAGCATCATTGACGTGGACGACCATATACACGAGAAGTTCTTGTCATAAGCAACAATCTTGAAAGGTTATGAAAGACATTGAAGAACTTTGAAAGATTTTGCTAAGACTGTGAAGTATCATTGACGTTCATTAGCTTTAAATATCCCGTGAGAATTGCTGATCACATTTCAACCTTTTACTCTCTGGCTAACTTACCAACCTCGTATTTTGTCGGCGTATTGCGAGACACTTGGTTAATTAAACCCGATATACTAAACTTGAAAAATTAAGTAGAATTCCACAAATTTGGTTACTTAAAGCTTGCACTGTTGTTGATTGAAGAACGGTGCAGAAGAAAGCCTCTAAGTACCCTATACACTCAACTAAGAGCCAAAATAAGTACAACACCTCTTGAGACTATCCACATCGGCATCTGCGTGTGACACTGAGCACTACAATGTAACTCCTTTAAGTGATAGCTATAACCCGTGAGTACTACAATGTACCTCCTTACATCGGGTATAACTAGATAATCCAAGTCTCAATCATAACTATATACGTTCAAGCAAGTCGTCAAACGATAGATTGGGTTTGAAGAAAAAGGGGTAGCAAATAGAAGGAAGTCTCGATGATGAAATAAGTAGACGCCTTCGTGAAATGCAACTTCAAGCTCAAATAAGGGATACCAAATCAACTCGTGAATCCTTGACATAAAATCAAAATCTTTTAGCCGTTTTTTGAGACGTGTAGTGATCTTATTCGGATCGTTTAGTGTTATGTATCATGTTTTGTTGTTGTTGTTTGTTATCAATAAAACGTTTCAACGTCTGGAATTTTAACAATTCTATTACTATATACCGAGAAAAGAATTGTATCTTTCGCGGGATTTTACAAAATCAAGAAGAAACCATAAAAAATAAAATTTGCTTGTTCGGTCCTCTGCTAGTTCGGTTCGTTGGTTCGGTTGTTTAGTTCGATTCAGCAAAAAACGACTAGATCGGTTGACTCGTTCGGTCCCAAAAAGGATTACTAGTTCGATGATTGCTTGTTCGGTCCTAAAAGAAATTTAGTTCGATCCTCAAACAAAACAACTCGTTCGGTCCAAAAGGAGAATACTCGTTCGGTCCTTGAAGAAGTAAACTCGATCGGTCCGAGAAGGAAAACACTCGATCGGTCCTAGCAAGAAGAAACTCCTTCGATCCAAGCTAAAAATCCCTCGTTCGGTCCAAACTAAAATCACTCGTTCGGTCCAATGAGAAACCACTCGATCGATCCAAATATGATCACCACTCGTTCGGTCCAAGCTAAAAGTCCCTCGTTCGGTCCAAACTAAAACCACTCGTTCGATCCTAATGGCAATCACTCGTTCGGTCCAAACAAGTATGTTGCACGTTCGATCCAAACAAGTACTTTGGACGTTTTTATCTTCTTTTGAACTTGCGTATGTCTTAGCAACGCATGAAAGAACCACGAAGGCACGCTATTAAGCCAAGGAACTAAATCGAACAATAACTATTAATGCCGAAAACTCCAAAAAATAATAACAAACACAAACCCGACCCGAGGCGAAATGATACCAATGATATTAGATCTTAATCGAAATAAGCTCAATAATCCCACACACAAAACCACAAACACAACACACACGAATACAATACACCCCCGGTTAGCTCTGGTACCAATTGTTATACCAAAGATTCACAAGCTAACAAGAATGATCCGGAGGTCGGGGAGGATTAAACAAATAGAAAGCCATATTATTAGTGAGAGAAAAGGGAAGATGTGTGTGTTCTAGAGAAGAAAACACACACACCTTAAATACAAAAGTATGAATCCTCACCCCTCCATGGAAGTATGGAGGGGATATATATAGCCCAGGACCGTTCTACTTACTACAATTGACATTCTAGTCCCCCATCCTGCGTGTCCGGCTAATATAAACTAATGTAATTCCGTATTAGCCGACATATTTTAAGGCTAACAGTATAGAAGAGAAGTAATGGCCAATTTTTTGGAGTGGATTAGAGGCCAAGCTACTTAGAGTGGTGGCCAAGGGTCTTGCTTGGGGCTCAAGGGTTGAATTTTTAATGAAAGGGCATGGTTGTTTTTGGACAACCAATATTAGTCTCGGTAAAATGGTTGCCATTTACAAACTGTAACTCCGATGAAGCTCAAACCAGTGAGCATGGTTAGATATTTGAGTCCTCTACAACTTTTAGTTTTACATATTTAGGGTTTACTATACGAAAATCTAGAGATAATAGCCGTTTACTACAGTTTTGTAGAATCTGCGCACCTTTGCCATTTCGGCTATAACTAATTCATCCAACATTGAATCGGGTCGAGTCAACCGGAAAAATGATCACAAGACATAGGACTATAACCTAGTATTTTTTTCTTAATGCCCAAAGCCTACTGGTTTTGCCCAGATCCTATGTTTTATCACGGATCAGATTTTGAATCTATAATTATTAACTAGTTTAAGTGGTATCGGGTTTGCTAAGGTTTTCGGGTTAGAGTTTTGGTTTAGGACGAGTGTGGAATGGTGTTTTGAGGAAAAAGATATGTTTAAATGTTATGCTTAGAAGTCTTGTACTCTAGGCTAGAAATGTGGTACTAATTGCCTTGTAGAATTTGGAGAAAAATGAGCTCATTTGAATATCATGCATAATCGGCTTGTACTTTAAGCTTTAAGGTGTTAGTTAACCATGATATTAGGAAAAATAATTTTAATTTATGCTATGGAATACTTGTACATAATGCATCATAAAGCCTTATATAATCATTTTGAAAGTATACATTACATGTATTTAGGGTTTTGGTATAAACATTACACGGATAAGTTCATTTATTAATAAGTTATGAAAAATATACTTAAAATTGTAACGTACATGATATAGAGGATATTAGAATATTGACTTGACATATTAAGGCGTTTACTTGATATAAACGTAGATAGAATTGACATAGGTAGTTGTGTGAGCTCGTTTACTTTAGAAATGTAAACTATGTTACATAATAGAATAAAGCAAAAAAATTCCCGTGAAAAAGTAGTATTTAATATAATATATGTAGAAATTACAGTGATAAAAATTGTGGGTTGTTACTAAACGCCTTTGACAACATAAATTATTTCATCTGAAAATATTTAACTAATTTGCGAATTTCAAATGTCACTGACCTTCACAAAACTTTCCACTTTCCTAGAAAGTGAAGAACATAAAGAAGAATATTCCAATCTTCAAGTGTTATTGAGTCCACTACATTGTTGAGTCCCTCATTAATCACACTAATGAAAGAACTAACTCATTTCACATCCCAACATTGTCCTCAACAATTGTCAACCACAAAACACCAAACAAAACCTTTAAATTCCCACTCATCCACCTTGTCTCGATAGGATTCATATGGCAGATCAATTGTATACAAATGATATATCAATTTTTTCTATCAATCTCTCGTCAACACGTTCCTGTCATTATTACCGCTCATCCTTTCCCAACTTTTGTCGGCTCATATGGAACATTTCATTCACATGCAAGAGCACATCGTCTCCATCCTCGTCTTATTTTTTTTAAGTGTGTGTGTGTATATATATATATATATTGACATATTTTGCCAAGATATTAAGTGTTATTCGTCTACTTTTAAAGGTTTATTCTCATAATAATTTTGTGTCAATCAAATAAACGAATCCCATTCCGTTTTATTAAAAGTGTTGTCTAATCTTCTCAATAAACATATGTCTTAATTTCTTTTATTTTCATCTATTAGTTATTTTTTTAATAACTGATTGCATGTGTCTAGCTTCTAACTTTCTTTCAAAGTGTCACCCTTTAGAATAATAAAACCTAGAAAGTGCATGTCTTAGTTCCCCGCTAAATGTTTTGCATATAATATACAGTGCACTTGTCTACTAACTTTGATATTTGTAGCACAATAAATATATTAGATTCCTTGGTGCCCCCAAATCAATGGGGCAGCATACACCGATGGTGGACACTTGCAAGCGATATTGCCTCATTTAAATGCATCGAACTTCTGAGTCATCGAGGTAAATTTAATTGATCCATGGATTCGTTTAAGAGTCAATATAAACGGAATGTAATATATCAGGGGATGCAATAAGCAATGGGTGGAGCTAGGAGCTATGGTTTTAATAGCATAGTGAATTTTAGCTTTAACCATGATGTTAGAAGACTTCACAAGGAGTGGATGCAAGCTCAACCTTATAGGAAGATAGGATGGGGATTGTCCAATACGATGAAAGGGTTTATTCATACTCCAAATACTTCCACCTCCTCACTTTTAAAAACACCCTAAACCTTAAAGGGGTAAGGTCAAACTCTCATACCTCAACTATATATTGAAGTACCTACTTTCTTTCATCTCCTTCTTCTCATCTATCACGACAACCTCTAAATTATCCAAGAAATACAAAATCACCTCAACCGTATTTCTCATGTTGTCTTCTCAATCCTCTAACCAATATACTTGGATCAACTACCTTTTCTCATTCCTTCAACCTATACACTCAAAGTACCTACCTTCTTCTCTTGCCTACCTCTCATCTCTCATGACATTTCTAAAACTAGTCCAAGAAACACACAGATCACCATTCACTTTTATTTCTCATATCTTCTCCTCATACCTCAAACCTATATACTCGGAGCACCTACCCTCTTATCATGTCTTCTTCTCAAACCTCCAACGTATATGCTTCAACCATTATCTACATAATATCACGACATCCTCTAAATTATCCAAGAAACACAAAATCACCTCAACGGTATTTCTCATGTTGTCTTCTCATTCCTCCAACCAATATACTTAGATCAACTACCTTTTCTCATTCCTTCAGACCTAGTACACTCAAAGTACCTATTATCTTCTCTTTCCATAACTCTCACCAATTATGACATATTCTAAACTATCCAAGAAACACACAATCACCTTTACTTTTATTTCTCATATCCTCTCCTCATACCTCAAACCTATATACTCGAAGCACCTACCCTCTTATCATGTATTCTTCTTAAACCTCCACGTATATGCTTCAACCATTATCTACATAAATAATCTTTTTCTTCGACCAAAAGGGGAGAAGGAATGTGTAAACAAGTAAATTTTAAAACTGTTTACTATGTGTTATAGATTTACATAGTTTGTCAATCATCAAAAAGGGGGAGAATGTAAGTGCAAAATATTACGATTATTTAATCGATAGATCTCTTTATGTTTTGTAATGACAAACATGTGACCTTGTAATAACATAACGTAAAGTGCCAACAAGTTACTCGTAATCACAAAATCAATCAATGCATTACATGCAATCAACATCTCTTGACTTCTCAAGTATGCATCAAGACGAGACATTGGTTTACAAACCGACGGTAAATCACATAAGGTATGTACATAACAAGCATTAAACTTGTAGGATGATCAAAAAAATAATTTTTTGTCTTAAACTTTACATTTTTATAAATGTAGCAAAATAAAATTTTCAAAACTTAATTAGACAAATTATTTTTGAATTATAAAAAAATGTTTTATGTTGTAATTATTTCAAAATTCAAAAATCTAGTTCTTTCCCCCCTTAAAAACAGGTTACACTTTTAACAGACAAGTTTGTCACCACAAAAGACAAAAATAGGCAGCGTTTGTCGGGGGTCCCTTATAAAAGGCCGGCAATGGCCCCCTTAAATACCCGGCGGCCCCCTAATATATCTGGGAACCGCAGTTTCTTGACTTATGATGTTTTTCAGCTCCTTAAAAATAGTGGGTCACATCTAACTATTTTCACAAACCCTTTTGCCCGAATTTCTTTAGTTTCTTTTATCTCAGATCTCACTCAAATCTCTCTAAACCTTGACGGTTGGAAAGAAATTTGCACATTGCAAATGGGAATGTATAAAGTAGTCAAAACTCATGTATTTTTACTACCAATGCAAATCGAAGGAATTATCCAGAGTTATTATGATCGTGAAGATGGTAAAATTACACCGAGTTTCGTAGTATAGTATAGCAAAAAAATCAAAAAAATTAGAAAAAAATCGCAACAAAAAAGCCGAAGAAAAGTTTGAAGATAATCGTTTCGCAAAAGCTTAGACGGAAGGAATTATATGAAGGATTGATTATTCGTTGATACATCTTATTAGTCAATGATGTAGTGTATTGTATAAAGTAGAAGATATCGCCACTTGTCTTGTAAAAGTATGTAAAGTATGAGATGATTGGGAAGTTGACCGTTATGGGAACGCCAACTCAGGTTGTTGTTTTTGATCTATGATCAAGATGTCTGTAAATAGTATTGTCTTTATCATGGTAACAGTCAGGAAAAAGTATCTAGCAACTTGTATCTTGGACTTGGTCTATTTGTTTCATAATTTTTATTTAACAACAATTTATTTCCCTTTCCTAATCATTAACCATGGGTTTTACGCGAATGAGGATATGATCGAACATGCATGTCTATTCTGTCGTTACGCCCATGTATGCATGATTCACCTGCCTTGTTGGTTTATTACTATTGGTGAAAGTTAGAAGATCCCTACCCTATATCATTCTCCATCCTAACCCTTGGTTAAACTCGAATGAGGATGTGATCGAACACACATGTCTATTCCGTCATTACGGCCATGTATGTGTGCTTCAGCTGCCTTGTTGGTGTGGTACTTTTGGTGAAAGATTGTAGAATGATCAACCCTAAGCCTTATAATAAAAACCTATTTTACCTTTATAAACTTGTTACTCCTTAGCTCTAGTGGTGGAGATGTGTATCCTTGCCAAGCCTATGATAGAATACTCATCACGACCGAGCAATTGAGCGAATTAGTTACATGTTACCACATAGATTAGTTGAGTGATTTGAGTGTTTTCATCTTCTTATTTTGTGAGGTGTTTGGTTGTGTACTTGTAATAGATTGAATTAATCCTTAACTGGAAAAATCCTTATGGATACATTTTCATAAACTTTTAAAGGCTACTTGAGGACAAGTAAGATTCAAGTGGAGGGATATTTGATGACATCAAATAATGTCACTTTTATAGCATCATTTAACCCATGTTAATAACCCATTTTGTGTAATTATTACAAGAATTGTTACTTAATCATTTTTATTTGAGAATTGCAGTAATTATGGAGTATTTGGTGAAGATTAGCTAAAAGGCACACATTTTGGAGCATAAACGAAGAGTTCTAGAAAGTCTACTGATCTGACAGCCAATACGCCGTATTATTCTAGACCTATATGACGTATCCAAGACTTTGACGAATAAAAAGACCATTTTCTGACTTTGAAGAATACGTCGTATCCACCTCAACAATACATCGTATATAATACTTTGGTCAACGAAGAAGAACTAACTTGTTTTACATCAATACGACGTATCCATCAAGAAGATATGACGTATCAGTGCCTACTCTTCACAGATAACCACGAAGGATTGAAGACCCAATACGCCGTATCCAGGATCCTCTATACGTCGTATCCAAGGTTTATTATACTAGAAGATTCTAAAAGATATCAACTGTGGTCCTTACTCTAAGAAATCTCCAATACGCCGTATTCAACATAGCCCGATACGACGTATCGACCAGTTTCTAGACTCTATAAATACAACACCCTAAACTCAGTTTTAGGTATGGAAGTGAAGCCCTAAACCACCAAGTCGACCAAGAGACGAATAAAGGAGCATAGAAGGTCAGAAAAGAGCCTCAAGATCATAGAAAAACTCTTGTAATCTTCACGCAACAAAATACGCGTTCGGTTAAGGTTTCTTTTCTTTAATCGTTCATATATGAAATCGTGTGTATTTTTACAATGACTATCGGCTAATACCTTTAGGTTTTGTTTATCTCGATTGCTTAATTTATCGTTGATTATGTTTATCACATAATACTCGTTTATGTGCTTTAATATGCGTTCAATCCGTATCTAAGGATATCGCTTGTAGCTTAACTAGATATCGGATAGTTCTCAAATTTAATGCGACCTATCAATTAACTGGGTATAGTCCTACATATTTAATGCGCTGCAACTTTGGTGTTGTCTGGGCGTAGGCTAAGAGTTTGGGATAGCTCTCCATATTGCAATTTATATATCTAGAATCATAGGATCACAAATATTGACCTATCCTTGCCTTTAGTTTAGTGAGCTTAGTTGAGCCATAAGGTGACCCTGGTATCAATGAGTACGTTCTTATTCAATTGGTAAGGACCTGGACAGTGGCCTACTAATATATAAAGAGCCGTTAAGCAGTAAGTGGGTAAAGTCTCGATAAGCTAGGGTTTGGTAAGAGCACAATTACTAATCTCCTAAGATAGATTATAATCAACAAATGCTTGCTTTATGCGGATGTATCTAATTGTGACAGAATTAGCGTGTCTAGGTCTTAGGAAGAAGTACCGCCTAAGTCTAGGAATGATATGCCCTTCGAGATAAGA
>BQNB010094894.1:0-26007 GCA_026074375.1 Tanacetum coccineum
TCCCGGTTGATTACTTCTTCAACAATAACTTAGCATATTTGCAAGGAGGAAGCACCGACAGAACGTACACAACTTCTTTGACCAAGACACAGGCTGCTAAGTACGACTTACCTGGAATGAAAGATATGGTACCCAACTTGTGAAGTCCTATAAAAGTAGCATATGACAAGCATGCTCTTTTAGGTACTTCACACTGAGGACCCAAAAGACAAAGATTCTACAGATATGCTTCCTAGAGGGTGTCCAAACATGATGTGTACTCCACCAAAATAATTCTTGCAGTGACAAATGTCAAAGTTAACGTATGCTATGGTTATGGTCATCTTGAGGAGATTAAAGTTTGAAGATCTGATTAGCAATTATACAAGTTCATGAAAAGAGACTTTCCATGACTTCATCTAAATGACGTTGAAGATATGCTACTTCTTTTTGTTCTATACATACTCTTCAACCTCAAAGGCGAGGACATTGTGCACCTGGCCGCTGCATTACGTATGTTAACAAGACGTATTGTGATCCAGAAGACAGTGGAAGATCTTCAACTTGGTGTCGAGAGCTACCAAAAGAAGCTCAACATATCCAAGCCAAGAACACGTGAAGAAGACCTCTCCCGAAGAGCACCATATACCACTCTCTTAGATCCTCAAGGAGTCATTTATGAAGACAAGCTGAACAGAAAGAGATTGATGCATTCTGATGAGCTCTACAAGTTCAGTGACGGTACACTCCAATTGGTTCGAGATACTCTTCTTGACATGGCTACCAATTTGAGGATGAGGTATAACAAAGCCATGCCAAAGAGAAGATGGAGTCACTTATACAAGACACGGTCTCATATCATGGGAAAGAAATTGATCGTCAGTTGCGGGAAAGAAGGTTGATGAGAAGTGTAGGATCCCGTTAACACTTCATAACATACAATCGATCACGAAATCGAGAACTAGAAATGAGAAAGAGAGGAGTTGTTCTAGAGAGAAAGAAGAGAGAGAGAGATGAGAGAATATGAAAAATGGAATTATTTAGAAAATGAACAACTAGCTTTTTCTAAATAAGAAAAAGCTTATATACCCCGTCACGCTAAAGGTACGTGCGGGATATTTAACTAGGACCCGGGCTCGGGTTTTGCTTGGGATTAAACCCGAAACATATACAATATTAGATTCACTATCGAGCCCGATTCTCGATAATATCCTATTACAACGTTAACTAATTAGAGACTGAAGCTCCATCGTAGAGTGACCGAGCTTCCTTTTTCGACTCAATAAATTGAGGCTAACAATCTCCCCCGAAGTGAGGTCTTGAACACGGGAACGAGTTCCTTTATTGACTCAATAAAATTGAGGCTAACAATCTCCCCCGAAGTGAGGTCTTGAACACAGGAACGAGCTTCCTTTATTGACTCATCAAAATTGAGGCTAACAGTATTGTAAATCTAAATTCTTATAACAATGTATGGTATATCTTGTATCTTGAGCGGTGTAAATCATAACGTCGTATCCCGTGTTTCTGGTCTTTGTTTTCGTTGTAAATCTTGTTCCTTCATGGTTTTTTGGGGGGGGTGGCCATTTTCGTCGGCTAGCATCTTTGCGATTTTCTGTCTTTGTCCAACTCTGCTCATACTATGCATTATCTTGAAAGTTGATACGATCGTTGTAGTCAAGATTGGTTAGATCCCTTTGTATCTCGGAACACAAAAAACAATGATTGAAATATGACAGCGGAATTTATAAGCACACAATCAAGTTATCGCAAGGTTTTCTTATTAATTAAATATTTTCCCTATTACCACAACTATAATCAGGGGCTACACACAACTTATTTATGAGTGTTATATTCGACTCTCACTCAGTCGCATTACTATCTAATTCTATCTAGACTCTCAGTGGAGAGAGTTCTATGCATGAATCCAAGGAATATGTAAAAACTATGTTCTATGCCCCTTTTATATAAAGAGGGGAGGTTACAAGGATTACATAAGGAAGTAATAAATGCTTTGACCATTCTAATTAAATGCTCATAAAAGATTAATTAATCTGGCTCATAAAAGACATTTTAATTATACAAGGAAACTTAACATTTAACTTATTATGGAAACTAAACATTTTGACTTTTCAATACTTATCTTTAGCAATCTTCCAGCATTTAATTCTTCCATGGTCGAATACCAAAGTGATCATATTAAGACCCTTGTTGTGTATTTTCTTCTTCATTTAAGCACATGTAGTTTGATAAATCATCAAATCAATAAACCCAACAATCTTCCCCTATTTGATATTACAAAACAATCTCCATGAATGAAACAATCTTCAATGCCTTATGATCTCTTTGAACATGACACCACACATAATAAGCTGCAAATCAATAAACCTGTAATCTTCTTCCCCTTTTTGTAATCATCCAATAGGGGTCTTCTAGTGATATGCAACTTGGATCATAACAGCTACAAATCATATACCACAACTACTAATCCAGCCTTCCAATACTCAAATTGCCCTCCATGACGCACAATTAAGAAAAATGAATATGAGCAGTAGAAATATAAACTAGCAGTAGTAATAAAGATCGGCAGTAGTAATGAAACACTTTCCCTTAAGTGGTACATGTAGATGGTTAAACATGTTAACAATAATCTTCCCCTGAAAGTATGCTAACCATCTCTTGAATCTCGAACTCAGTAGGCTCTATGTAGTGATCACTGATGAAGAAAATAGAGTATAACGAATTTGATGAAGAAGTAGAATCTCCCAAACTTGTGTCTTATGTCTTGCACTATCCACGTGACGTCGAACTCATACCAAGACCAAAATATAAGTAGATCGCAATCTCTTGACAAAATCCTCATCTTCTATGAGACACGTACTAAGTGATAGCAAATGTGAGCATTAAGCACCATAAGAAAAATCACACACCTTTGCTAGATTTTGACAAGTCTTCGTCACACCATTTAAGCACGAACAAGTTATCTTAAAAGCCAACCACAACTTTAAGATATGATAAAACACGCACCTGTGAAACTCAACTACAACATCAAATAAGCAATATTCAATTTTCTTCGTAATCACCTCTTCAATAAATCCAAAATGAGCCATAAATCAATAAGAATAAACTGTTGTGAATAACAGTTCCATCCGAGATCTAAAACCATCATCATAAATCAATTATACCAAGAAACCCTTGAATAATAACAATACTTGAAGATCGTATTGCATACCAAAAAGGTAGAGAGGACGATCATAAAGATTGTTATAGCAATTTAACTCCAAAACCCCATAAAACTTTTACCACAAATCGGTTTCTTGAAATTTAGGGTTTTAGGGTTTCTTCAAAAACCTTGTAATCCTAGATCGAGAGCCACCAGGCTCTGATACCAATTGTAAAATCCAAGAATCTGGACTCAACTAGGGTATGAATAACATTGATTGATTAAGCACAGCGGAATATGAAATAAGAACACAATCAACATTACTAATAAGGTGTAAGTTTATTAAACCCAAGGTTTTAAAAATAAAAAAACCGAATTGTTTTTCATGCCTCAATTTTATTATTTAGTTAAAACGTTAATAACCTAACTGTAACATGGGATTCCCTATGATCTCCCTTTAGGGCCCTACCCAAATACATATATAAGACCGAAACTATAATAAGACACGTCTAATAAAACTAACCCTACTAACTAATACATAAACAAAACTTATTTAGACTACCTCCAATTGGGAGAACAGATCCAAAACTATGAGGATAATCCCAATACAATTTCCATACCCTATCAACCATTCCCTCATTAATATAACAAGAGAGGCCCCTAGAGTTTTACAAAGAAAAACCTTAGTCAACATATCCAAAAATGTTGGATTTTGTAAACTTCCAAATCAATCATTAAATGTTTTAGTCCAAAGTCCCAAACATATCACAAATTAATGTTGTGACATTGATAGTAACCTTTCCTAAAACAACATAAAATTTTTTTTAGTTCCCAAAGTCCCACCCCCCAAACATAACATAATTAAAGTTCCTTCCCCTAGTTTTTTTCCCCCATTATCTTTCATATAAGTCATATGCAGTTTTTTTGTAATCATCCAAAATCCCTTCAGATCCCAACACAAAATCCAACAAGTTGAATTTTTATTTTAAACATTTAAAACTTAAGATAATGCTCATTAGAATGCCCCCGTGCCTATAATTCCCATACTTTAGATTCTAGCTTATTTTTTATAACTACGTTAAAAGATTATTATTTAGAATTTATAAAAACCTTATTTTGAATTACAAATCCTAATATCCCCTCGCAAGGTAATCCATCAATAGACGAGTACATTGGTAAAACCCAATAATTTTGTCCCCCCAAAAATTTTCTTTTCCAAGAAAACAAGTATGACCAATTCCAAAATCCCATCCCTTTAAATAAAATTGTAAAAATGTTTAGTTCGTAAATGAGGAAGTCTTTAATCAAATAGTTCAAAATGGACTTTGAAAAACGAAGGTAATTTACTTATGTCATTGATGTGCAAATAAAATAATGTTTTATCACAAAATATAGGTCCCCTTATGAAGTACTATTCTTTAAAGGAAAATACTCATTCAAAAACTTCCATCATCAAACCGATAGGTTAAAAGATATTTAAAACCACAATTCCCCCAAGGATATATGATTTAATCTCCCTTCAAATGGGAACCAACATCTGTTTTCAATTATTAGTCCCCCCCCCTTTGAGTTCACCCCATTTCATTAAGATTCCCAAGGAATCTAACAAATGCATCCTCTGTTAATAATTTTAGCAAGGATTTCCACCATGGAACCCTCCTAACTCATACTTCCTCCATCATGAATATAAAACCATATCATGAAGGGTATCCCCCCTTGTCACATTCCCACTTGCGGATCTATGGACATGTTGAAGTAAATAATCCATTCATAAAGGTTTTTTTAAAAACATTTTTTCCATGTTTAGCCTAAAGTAATTAAGTGAACAAACCATTTCTGCTTTACGTTGAGGCGTTTAAGAGAAGGTTATTTATATCTTTTCTTTTTTTGAGTTATAATTTGTCCAATTACCTTACAAAAAACACTCCCACTTTCGCTTTATTTGAGCCAAAGTGGAGAACCTTCCCCCACCTTCCTCCTTGGAATTATTTGAGCCCCTATTTCCCAAATATATCTCGATCTTGAAAACGAAGCAACATAAAACTTTTTTGTTTTGATTCTACGATGGAGGGTTTTAGTAAATGAAAAAATGGTAAATCCCATCATCGTTTTCTCCTTTTGGGTTAGAACCAACCCATAAAATTACCACTTTAATCGTTTTTAAGGAAAGGCCATTTGTTCCATTAATTAATCCTCCCAAAGAAATTATAATTTAAAATAAAAAAAAACCAAATTTTTTTTAGAACCTTCAAACTCAAGACACAATGGGATTTTATTTTTAATTATTTTTCATCCTCTTTTTTATTATCCTTAGAATAATGTCGTTAATTAAGCTTACTAGGGTTTGGAGTTCATATAGGGGTATATCCCCCAATGAACAACTAACTCAAAATATCTAACCTTGAAAACTTTTTAGGAGTTACAATAAGTTTTTAAAGGGTTCCCGCGACATAACAACATCACAAATACTATTTGTTTTGAATTAACCCTTCGTTGGACAAACTACTAAAAATTTTGTTGGTATTCCAAATAAGATGGATCTTATACTATTTAATGGCGTTTATTAATAATATATACCACTTTAGGTTAAAACGTAATTGTGAAAATCAAAAAGTATTTTAACCTTAAAGCTCAATTGCAATCCTCTTTTATAAGTCGTTTTTGATCATGTTCAAAAAGACTTTTAATGTAGGTAAATGGTTCCCCCCCTAGCAATGTTATAGACATCAACATCCAATTACAATAACTATTTTTTTTAAAATAAGATCCTTTTGACCCAAAGTCCACATAAATGAACCTGTGTTCAATGTAACATTTCCCTTAACTCGAAGGCACATAACAAAGTTGTTTTAAACCTTTTACCATTAACATTAACAAAGTCTTTTTCACAAGTAAAAAGGACATAATGAAGAACAACAAATGTCCCCCCTTTTTGATAATAGAAAGTAAAACAATAAACAAAAATCATTAAACTAAAAAGTTAAATCAAATTAAGTCAAAAAATTCAAGGTTTAATTTCCAAAGTTTTCGATGTTATTTTAAATGAATTTCCAAGAAAAACTATAAAGAAAACATAATCATGCAGCTTACCTTTTTATCTTGACATATTCTCTTAATAGGGCTACATACATTAAATATGTAGGAGACCTAGTAGAGTAATAGTTTTCTTACTTTGCAGTCAAGAAACCATTAGTCATATTGTTCTAAGTTGTTCCTTGCACACAATAAAGATTTCTCCCACTTGTGCCGGGTACAAATTCTTTGCATAAAACAACACCACACTAGTTAGTTTGTTTGTATCGACAATATGGCAGTGTCAAGCTCATAGCTAGTATATTTAGAACTCCATCTATTAATAAGGAATCGTGCATAACTATCAAAGATAACTTTAAATGGAAGCGATATCTCAAAGGCAACAAGTTATCAAAGATAATATACGATGATTCTTACTAAATGAAGATGACCTAAAATTTTGCCTAGATTTCAATTTTGAATTTAACATAAGTAAACCTAATTAAACATACCCAAACCCTAATTATTATACCCAAATTAATATTAAATGATTATGACATCATAATTACAATATTTTTTATAAAGCCCTAATCCATCAATTTATTTGTTACATATTTAATACAATAATTAAAACATAGATTTGATTACTAGAATAAAGATTTGACATATTTTTTAGATTTGAGAAAGATGATCTAACCTTGATCTTTGAATCTTCAAAAAATAAAAAAATGGTGGCTATGGTTTAGAGTAGAGGTCGACACATAGAGAAAACAAGAAAAAAATAATACTGATTAATTTCTTTTATAAGACTTTAACTGGTATCCTAGTCTAACTTGGGCTTGAGGCCTGTCACAAGCAATGTCACAAGCAATGTTATTGCCTTGTGGCCTGTCACAAGCAATGTTAGTGGTTGTTCAAGCATTTGCTTGAGGTTAATATGGTTCTTCAACCGCATTCTAGTGTTCTTAAACTGTTCATGTGATTAATATATTTTACCGGGGTAATCCCCTTTACCAAAAAAAAGTCCAACTTGGGCTCTTTTTTTGTAGTCGATCCAAACTAAACCCCTTTTTATAAATAATTTTTATTATTAAATTTTCTTATAAAATTTCATTCTCCCTCTATATATATTATTTATATATATATTTTAAAAAAATACAAACTATTTACTATTTATTCACCTTAAATATTTAAATAAATACATAACTTAAAATAATACACTTACACTACTTATTATTATTTTTTCCAAATTATTATTTACTTATTACTTCATAAATAAATTATAAAATCTCAAATCACTAATTAATCTCAACTCAAAATTTAACGATACATACTTCTTTAATTTTACCGACAATTACGAAAATCACTATACTTTCGAAATCATCATCACATACGAAATGAAATGACTAAATCATTCATTTCTACTATCACAAACACTTATAATAACACATATCTCATAACACACATATCACCAATTCATCTTAAGCACATAATACCAAATTCATAAAACTAGGCAAGTTAACACTAATGGTTAAACTAACCTCGCTAAATTACGGTTGTTACAGTATCCCCCACTTAGGGAAATTTCATCCCGAAATTTAATCAATTTCTATAGCTAATAATTTTGCTTACCCAAACTTTCGGTTTACACGAAATATAACTTTAACCAAACTACATATGAAAATTCAAGGTGTACTAAGGTCTGCCAGAAAACTTATGTACTCAACTTCAACTAGTACTTCCATCGATAACTTGCTCAACGAACAAGTGTGGATACTTAGCTTTCATGAAATCCACAGGACCTCGCGTTGAGTTCCAATGAACTTTAACTATCAGGATCATACCACGTTTCAATTTTTTTTACCTCGCGATCGATAATTTTAACAGGTCCTTCAACAAAACGAAGAGTATTTGTCTGCCTTAATTCTTTCCAGAGAGACATGCCGATTTGAATCCGCCAAACACTTCTTTAGATTTGACGCATGAAACACATCAAGTACACTACTCAATTATTAAGACAATCCTACTCAATAGGCTATAGGACCGATCCTTTCAATGATCTTAAATGGTCCTACATATCTAGGTGCTAACTTTCCTTTCTTCCCAAAATGCACTACACCTTTCTAAGGTGACACTTTCTGCAATACTTGATCACCAACTTTAAACTCCAAAGGCTTCCTTCTATTATCAGCATAACTCTTTTGGCGATCTCTAGCCGCTTTAAAGGCACTCTTCCTTAATCAATACCAACCCCCGCCTTAACTGATTGTCTCTTGCACCATCTCTGGTCTAATTAGTCGATTCTCTTCGACCTCAGCCCAAAGAACCAGCGACCTACACTTCCTCCATACATTGCCTCAAATGGAGCACATCGTATACTTGAATGATAACTATTATTGTAGGAAAACTCAGCTAAAGGTAAATGAGTGTCCAAACTACCACCAAAATCAATCACACACGCTCTTAGAATATCCTCTAAATCTGAATGGTACGCTCACTTTGTCCATCCTTTGAGGATGATAGGCCGTACACATATCTAAACGTGTTCTTAAGGCTTTCTGCAATATCTGCCAAAACCGTGAAGTAAATCTTCCATCACGATCTGAGATGATCGACACCGAAACTCCATGCCTTGCTATTATCTCATCAATATAAATCCTTGGCAACTATCATCTTGTAATCTCCTCGTATAGCTAGTATATGGGTTGACTTAGTCAGTCTATCGACTAGTCATGCCCACTACTTGACCTCGACGACTTAGTGATAAAATCTATGGTGTTTCTATCCCATTTCCATGCAGGTATCTCATGTTGTTGAAACTCAGGTAGCTATATCCTTTCAATGATCTCAAAGGTCTTTGATGTTTCAGCCTTCACCTTTGAACACGTTAGACAATTGCAAACTTAGGTAGCTATATCCTTCTTCATACATGGCCACCAATGCATATCTCCAAGGTCATAATACGTCTTATCCGCTCTTGGATGTACCAAGTACCTTGATGCATGAGTCTCGTTTATAATTATTGTCCTTACATCACCTATCAATGGAATCACATCCCTGATCAATAAAATATAAACCACCATCTTCCTTCTTTTCCATTTGTTGGTCCCGGCCACGCAACATTTATGTTGTCGCGTTCTCTACCTTGGACGCTTTACTTTGAGCAACCAATATCTTGTCCTTAACACTCGACTGAATAGTCATGGACATTGCTCTTACTCATCTCGATTTCACTCTTTCCTTCCTACTGAATGCATTAGCCACTACATTCGCCTTTCCCGGATGGTAACGAATCTTACAGTCATAGTCACTAAATAAATCAATCCTCTGGTTAAAAATATGCTGTAGACTCTTATGATCCGTGTAGATAATACTTTTTATCCCATATAAGTAATGCCTCCAAATATTAAGAGCAAAAACCACTGCTCCTAACTCCAAATCATGTGTAGTATAGTTCTTCTCATGAATCTTTAGTTGCCGCGATGCATATGTAATTACCTTGCCTCTTTGCATCAACACACAACCAAACCCTTGATTCGACGCGTCGCAGTAAACTACAAACTCTTAGGATCCATCAAGCAATGACAATATTGGTGCATTACATAAATTGTCCTTCAACGTCTGAAAAGCTTCCTCTTGTTTCCTTGCCCCACTTACACTTCTAATTCTTCTGAGTTAGTGAAGTAAGGGGTTTAGCAATCTTAGAAAAATTTGCAATGAAACGTCGGTAGTAACCTGTCAATCCCATGAATGATCGTATCTCGGATGGTGTCTTAGGTACCTTCCAATTCTTCACTGCCTCTATCTTACTAGGGTCCACATGAATTCCATTGTTGTTAACTACGTGTCTGAGAAAACGTACTTCTTCTAGCCAGAATTCATAAAAAACTTGGCAAACAACTTCTCCTTTTTTTCAACAGTTCCAACACTAACTTCAAATGAACCTCCTGCTCCTCCTTGGATTTCGAATATATCAAGATATAATCAATGAACACAATGACAAACTTATCCAGATACGGCTTGCACATTCGGTACATTAAGTCCATGAAAACCGCTAGTGCATTGGTTAACCCAAAAGGCATAATCATAAACTCAAAATTTCCCATACCCCGCGTCCTAAAAGGAAGTAATGTTGGAGGAATATCTTCTTCATGCACTCTCAACTGATGATAACCAGATCGAAGATCTATCTTAGAGAAATAACACGAACCTTGTAACTGGTCGAACAAGTCATCGATCCTAGGGAGATTCTTGGTGGCCAGCTTGTGCAACTCTCGATAGTCTATGCACATTCGAAATGACCCGTCCTTCTTGAACAACACATGTACTCCCCATGGAGAGTGACTTGGTCGAATAAAACGTATATCAAACGAATTCTAAGGGTTACGAACTATCGAATAGAGTAGCAAACGAATATCGATTCAAGGGATAGAAAATATACAAGAGGTTTCACAGGTGCAAATAGATGCGAATCAAATGTCATAAGAATCCTTAAAAAAGGATGGAATATCTATACCGATAGGAAACGCAAACAAAAGAGTCAACAAAGCGTACAAAGACAAAAGGAACACATACCGAATAATGATACGTATTAAGATTGATAAATATGAAAGATAGAATTCTTATACCAATAATCGACTTTACTCGAAAGAACCAACTAAATACTGTTTTTATAAAAATCATTTCAAAATAATAAAGAAAGTCGTTTTAAATATAAAAATCATTTTAAATATATAAAAAAAATCGTCATAAATATAATCTTTATAAAATTCATTTTAAACATGGTTGTCATAAAAAATCTAGAGACAGTTATTTAACGGTGTATCGCATCATTACCATTATAAATCATTATTAAATATACTTTTCATAATAAAAATAAAATTTGATTAACCATTAAAAAAAATAGTTTCATATCTTATTTGTAACGACCATTTTAAACATAATCTTAATTCATAAATATCATTTAAACATAGTATTGACAGTCAACCTGTATCACATCGTTTTAATAAAATCTTGTAAACATAGTTTTCATATAAGAGACATTCACATAAAAGCGATGTCATAAAAAGGATAACGTGTTCATAAAATCTATTCAAAAATATTTTTTTTTTTTCCCAACACCATCAGATATACTTCAATAAGGATTTTCATAACTTGACATCAATATAAATATATTACACAAAACAAAGGACATGTAATACCAATAGGATTGTAAAATAAATAATACCTAAAAGACTCTAACACAATTCTTGTTGTTTGAAAGCAAAAAGGAAGTACAAAGGAACCATATAGTCAAAAAAATAATATGAAACGCACATGCACCAGAGAGATTTATACGAAGGCAGTACGAACCAAAAGACAACGTAAAGACCTCATCCGTACATCACAGATCAAAAGAAAACCATAAGAAAAGGTCGTACTAACATGCCAGCAACATGTTATGCGAAAACCAAAGGATATATAAAGAACGAATAATATCCGCACTAATATGTTTTAGAAACAAATATACTTAAAAGAAAATTTTGATACTCATACGAGTAATCAATACAACTAAATAAATAATGAAACGTACGCAATATCTAAAGAAGCTAAATCCGAACAACCAATATTCATCAGAGATGCTTAGAAAGTTAGATCAATCCTAATAACCGACATGGTACGAACAAGAAATGCTAAAATTAGGTATATATCCAGTGAATAATCGAAGCAAAACAACGAACGAAACTCAATAATCGTAATAATAGTAAATAATAGGTATCCGGGGTTATCCGCAAGCGATAGATAGAAGGGAAAATTATTAACTACGCAAACTATTTATATACAACTGCACATAATATAACATGTCTCACACATACACTGCCAACTAACAAACAAACACTAATCAATTGCAATCAATGGTCCACAACTTACAAGTCTAACATGTGGATGCCTTTATAATATGTGTGGCCACCCATAATTATAATTTGCAGTCCTTTCACACGTGGACTAAACTTCCAAGACTACACATCTCAAATGATAACAGCACATATACCACATTGCAACATCTTAAGAGACTCTAATATAACACAGAATCGAATACTACATCCAAGCAATATTTATTTATATAAAGATAAAATCAAAAACGACAGAAAGAAAACGAAGGTCTCGAAGCGCCCAAAAACACGTAACATCCGAAGGAAATTATCGATAGCAATGTGTCGAGGTAAAAGACATGATAACTTATGCTGGGCCTCGCTTGGGTTTGACTTTACTTTCGCAAGAGTCACCTGACTCCACGGGTCCAGGCCTACTATGAGCATCCGACAAGAGATCTATGTCGGCCTTCTCCCCCGACTCTTCTAACTACCCTTCCTTCTTCGGTTCCTCAAGAGGCTCCTCTTCAATTTGCTCCTCTTTTGGATTTTTTGATATCGAGTAGCCCGTAGGTCGAAATAAAACTTAGAGAAAAGCAAGAAAACAAAACGCCTATATAGCTAAACATATAGCACCTAAATAATGCATCTATATGCAGGACTCTAGTTATATCTATGTTACAACCACCTACTCATCTATAAGCAAAGTTCTGATACCAATCGTCAACAACCCCTCCATAGGCGAAACACAAGGCGTAACGTCATGGGTATCATCAACAAAACAACCATGATGTCAACAATAGAGGAGAAACTAAATGCATTCTAATATAAAACTAAAATGGACGGACAAAGTGTCATAAAAAATAACCCAAACAAACATAAAGATAACAGCTTTCTTGTATTAAATGCAAAAGGGTTCACGTCAATACCTAAGACATGGCCCGCCCAAAAAAACATCTAAAATTAAACCTAAGCAGCTCGAAATTCAAAACATTTAATATTCAATCATGCATATAAATAAACTAGGAGATTTAAACTCCGCAGCATCCTAGTGGGTCCCTCCTCTAGCCAATACCTTAATCTTAAGATCCTCATGATGCTCACCTAAAAATGATGCTTAAAAACGTCAACACAAAGGTTGGTTGAGAGACATTAGTTTACGACACACAAAATTCAAACTCAATCAATTACTTTGATTAATAAGACAGAACATGTCAGGCTACAGTTAGGCTAGCTTATTAACAAGCTAACGATGCATATGTACAAAAAACAACCAACAATAGGGTAACGGAACATATCCCACGATCCAGTCACAACATGGATAAGACCAAAATGATCACACTTAAAAATGGGTACCTAGCCGAGGTGCGAGAGAAAGAGCACAGGGTAAAGATTGGTTGTATATAGAGAGGGAGGCGCGGAGTAAGAGCTCTTGCTCTCGTGTAGGGTCATGAGTAGATTTGAATGCGGTGAGCGCGCGCGAGGACACAGTAGAGAGGGTGTGAGGTGAACTCTTGTTAGCCGCTCGTGTACTCAGGAGGTAGACTACACTGAGCTGAGCGTCTACCATCGCTTATGGTAGATATTACATCACAATAGACTAGCATACCACGTCGCGAACCAACAACAACATAAACATTTAAGCACATACAAATAATAGCCACATAAATGTCCCTAGCATCAATCTAACAACATTTTATTTTCACAACAATATAACAACATTGCAAAACCATTTGCATCATATCCATCCCAATTAAAAACATGTAAAAAGTAGGGACAATTGAAACTCACCTGATGCACAGCTAATCACAATAACCCTTGCAATCAACTAAACACAATAATACCCCATGTACACGCGATTAGGCTAAATGCCCAGACTGATGTAACAATCAATAATGGACTACTAAGTTTAATATTATGATTATAAACCCTTTACCATCCTTCCCATATCTCACTTATACTCTAAATACCTTTAATCATTCATTCTTGTTTTCTAGTTTTTCGGCAGAATTTTATAGTCACTTCATGACTACAAGTAAAATACTAAATCATCAAATTGACTTTCCCTACTGCATTCCCTACCTTCCCAATGGGTTATGAACTACCGTAATTTTTTAGAAAAAAATAATATTAAGCCTAACTATTTTATAAAAAAATTGACATCACCAAGTACTTAAATTCGGATCTGATTTGACCATAAAAAAGTTTAGCTTGATCAGACCCATTTAAACTCTTGGGAAAATTCTATAAAAATTCTAGAAAATCATACACATCATGAACTTGCTACACTAGCAATCCCATCAATTAAAAAGACGTTTTGATATGGTTTTTGACCTCACAAACCCAAACCAGAATCTGCCCTAAAAACTCATATTTGACAACGAATCTTATAAAATTATTTTGACTGACTTTCACTTACTTTTAATTATTTAAACCATGGGGTTGCAAAGTAGACTCTCTATAGTTATTTTTAGGCTCAAGAAAATCAATAAAAGCTATCCGTATGACCAAGTTATGGCTCTCGCAAGATGACCTAAAATTCTGCCCAGATTTCAATTTTGAATTTAACATAAGTAAACCTAATTAAACATACCCAAACCCTAACCATTATACCCAAATCAATATTAAATGATTATAACATCATAATTATAGTATTTTTTATAAAGCCCTAATCCATCAATTTATTTGTTACATATTTAATACAATAATTAAAACATAGATTTGATTACTAGAATAAAGATTTGACATATTTTTTAGATTTGAGAAAGATGATCTAACATTGATCTTTAAAGCTTAAAAAAAATAAAAATGGTGGCTATGGTTTGGAGTAGGGGTCGACACATGGAAGTGTTGGATTGTCACCAAAAAGCCGTCGAGAAGAATAGAGAAACTCTAAGTCACCAAAAGGCACTTAATGCTGAACAAGAAAGAGACGTGGAGCGTGTTCGCCAACGAGATGAACTTCTATCAAAGGTTTGATTGGAAGCTATATCTTTTTATTATTTGATGAAATTGGACATAAAATGTTATTTTTATTATTTTTGTGACATCACAGGCAGAATCTATGAAGAAGAAATTGCCATGGTTAAAATATGATATGAAGAAGTCCGAGTATCTCAAGGTTAAAGATCAAGAGAAAGAAGCGAAGCAACAAATGGAGGAAGCAGCAAAGACGTTGAATGATATTAGAGAACCTATCGAGTATGTTTAATTTTCTTTGTATATTTTGATAAGTTAGTCTATCTTATGTAGTATGCGTTTAATTCTAATGTAACAATCTGTCTGTAGTAAGCAGAAGAAAGAAAAGAAAGATCATGATATCAAATGCAATAAGTTGAGAGACCTTTTAGATAATATTGACACATCGCGGAAGCAAATGTTGGATAAAGATAACCAGCTGGTACAGTGTTTCTGCTGTTTTTGTTTACATGTTCTGAAGTAGTTTATATCTTAACTTTTTCTTTCTTATAATGGTTTTATACTTTTAGGGTGCCAAAGTGAAAGGGAAGTATAAGGACATGGAGGAATTAGAGAAGCAAGAACAATCAAGGCAGGCGAGAATCTCAAAAGCCGAAAAAGATTTAGCAGATGCTGAGTTGGAATTGCAAAATCTTCCTCGCTATGAACCCCCTAAAGAGAAAATTGAAAAATTAACCGCTGAAATATTGGATTTGGAACAATCTGCTAAAGAGTTAAAGATTAGTTGCAGTCAAGATTTGAAGACATAAAGACTTATTATTTTGAAGACAGAAGTTCAAGACAATCCTCTTAGAGCTTACAGTGTTTAATGAAATTCAGGAGCCTATACAATAAATGATGCTTATTGTACAAGCCAAAGACATGAATTATTAAGGAGGTGTAATGGGTCCTGGGCTATCGAGGTGCTTTACTACATATAACCACTGTATTGTTACAGTACTAATAATATTATGTTTAATCTGTTTTAACAATGCTTCATGTCAACATATCAAATGCGCAACATGCAACCTACTTAGAGAAACAGATTCCGTATTACATGTGGAAGGTATTTCTGCCAGAAATTACCTGTTTCACAATTGTATTATTGCTAATTAATTATTCAATTTTTTTACTCTATTCAGGCTTTCATAACTCAAGATTCTGCTGAGCGTGATTACTTGGTCAAGAACCTCAAGTCATTTGATGTTGCAGTTATAAATCATTTGGCTAATGTGCATCGTACGTACACACATGTAATTTCAATTCTTAATATTCTAAATTAGTTGCTAATATTAGGCTAGCCTCCGCAGCAACGCGCGGGCAGTATGCCCCCTTGTATATATCATTAGAGATGTGCAACTACTATTCACCTTAACAACTATTGTTGGCCCAGCCCATACAACGTAACCCAACCCACGTGAAAATAACACGCCTCCTATACCCATATGATGACCCATTGTGTGTTAGTTTTTTGGTTATATCAGTTCATTCCATTGCTCCGAGTCGATCATTCTAGAGCAACGATGATAATTCATACGCCAAACAAATCTGAATCAAACCTCAGTATCGCGGTGTGGGATTTTAAACCACAAACCATATCTGTGTTAATTTTGTGGATGTTAATTAATTGGTGACGTACGTTGGCTAATTTTGGGATTGGCAGACGAGCAGATTCAATTGCACATACGAGGTTGATCCCTATTTTGAGGTTAGTTTATGAATCCTATCAATTTTTTAGCTTTTTTAGTAGAAAAATATTTTAGGGTTTTTGAAATTTTAGTGTGGGGTTTCAAGGTTTTGTTCATAGGCGTTGCGGATGTGTGGCTATAAGCACTGTCTTGACGATTTCTTTCAATTGCCGTTTGATGGTTTCAGTGGCAACCACTGACCCGAATTTGGCGAGGTAACTTAACCCGGGTTGCGGTTGCAGCCAACAATAGTATTTGGTTTTGCTTCTACATGTGTAGACCTGAGCCTTACAGGTATTAATGAAATACAAAAATCTGCAGCCTTCCACCTTTTTATAAAAATCTGTTTACATGATCATTTATAGCCCACAAGCGTCAGAATACATACAGATAGGGGGTTGCTTATGGCTAGCATCTCCGGATGGTGGGATTTGGCAACATGAAAATGATGTTGCGGACAGGATTTTATTAGATTCTCAGAATTCTCACATGTGTTTTGCGTCTAACAAACAAGATTTAATGAAGCTTGCTCCTTTTAATGATGTGGGGTTGTTTAATGCAAGCTTTTCAGAGTGGTGGTTATGATTCTTTTTTCCGTCAGTCAGGGAGCGTTGCAACTGAAGGAAAAAAATTGAATCCGTATTTTCCTTATTACAATGCATTTACTTTTCTTTACCCTTTGTATTTTTTTAACAGGTGTCTTCATTTTGAAATTGTTATATCCAAGCGATCTGTAAGAAGACGAAGTTAATGATATGTCTTGCCTACTTCCTTACTATGTCGCCTACTTCCAACATCTTTCATTTCAAAACAAGGACAACTGCAAAGTAGGTAATGTTGTTTTACTGAAATCTTATTACTTATAAAAATTAGTGCAATATATGTAATAAGGAATGTTATTTTACCAAAATATTTGTATTAATAACGTATTGTGTCAATAAGGGTCTGTTTGGACTTGCTATTTTATATTGCAACACATTTTGAAGCACATATGCAGGGATAACAAATTTCTGATATTTCCAGCTATCGAAGAAAAAATATCATGGTGACGAAGCCAAAGCTGAGGGTTTGCAGATGTCGATTGTAGTCCAGACGAGCCATGGTTTAATATCTTTTAGATGTGACATCGGGGGGAAGTTTATAAGCTGCGGAACGAGCGTGAGGTGTACAAAGCTAGAAACCAGTATAATGACCAATGAGAGCAAAACTTTTGCCTAAGCACTCTCAGTTTCGATGGTCACTGCTGATGAGCACAACAACACACATAAACAGAACGTGAATTAGGAAGTATAGGAAATGAAGACAATAATGATAGAGATGCTATTCAAATTGACAAAGAAAGTCAAGAAAAAGAACAAGGTCTCAATACCTTAGAAAAAGATGAAGTGGCCGATTCAGGGAAGATCTGAATGAAATGTTTGGAGAGTTCGTCAACGAAGAAGCAAAAGACATGCCAAATGATGCTTAAGAGGTAACCACTCTTTAACATTTTGAATTTTTTAATAATGTCCACACTAAACTATTTATTTACTGCACGTCCGCTAGCTTAATATACGGAGTTTAGTCACAAAGGTGGCAACATGGGCATGTTTGTTAAAATGTGTCAAAATCGTAAACTTAGTAATGTTTGGTTGCATACTAGACAAATCCTTAGGTACGAGACTACAACTCAGAGATCATTCTTCGTTTTGTTTGATACATATTTCGATACCTCATGAACGAAAAAGTAAATTATGAGATTTAATCTTTTTACTAATATTACGCATCACTAACAACGATAATAAAGATGGTAGGTTATTTCAAAATTATTGCAGTTCATGTATCCTGCAATGCAAATTAAAGTAACGTGTTTCCCTTTGTATCCTATAAAACATTCAGAAATTATGTTCTGGTATGTCTCCTAGCTAGCTAGGAAAGAGAGACTTAAGTCGATTGTGCGAATCATGAAGACTCTAAAACCCAAATTAATGGCCTCTTTAATATAACACATCTCCTTGCCATGAAGGAGCTTCCAACCTCGAGACCAGATGCAGTTTTAATTTCAACATTAAGAGACTTTTAGGAGTGAACCCTACAACTTATCACTTGTAGCAGCCGTGCTTACATTATTGAAAGAACTTGCAACCATTTTTTCTTTATTCTTCTTATTCTGGGGTGTGGGTAAGATTACATCACCAACACCTTTATTTATTTCATTGTCCTTTGTAGCGAGAACGTTCATGGTAATTTTTTAAGAATTATGGCGAGCTGAGTAACATCTCCGTCCACCCCTGTTCCCACGTCCCTGCATCCCAGGTTTCCATTTAGTCTGTGTAGATCCTTTGATTTTATTCTCTTTTTTGCGGTCCAAATGTACGCTTACTTCATCAAATGGATCCTATGCAAGAACGTTTTGGGTGGTTTGATTGGGAAGTTGTTGGTGACTCATGCCATGACACTTTCAGGGGAAGAAAGTTATGGACGTTCCGTCTGAGATGAAAACAGAATAAATCAAATCATCGAACAACCAAAAAAGGTTAGCTTCGATTCTTTATTAGGATCTTTATCGAATCATTAGTCCATTATTTTTATACCATTTTTTTTTTAATTTTTGACAGAAATCAATGTCTGTAAAGTCAAGAAATCCTAATAAATAGCATGTCCAAGGGATGCGCTTTAAAACCTTTCTGTTACATTTTATGGTTTTTTTAGAAAACCAAACACCAATTCCAAATAGCAATTCCAGGACTATGGATGTATAATATATATTATGGATGTGGTTATTTATTTTGAAGCTTCACTTATTATGTAATCAAGTCGCAAAAAAGTAAGCCCCGCAGCAACGCGCGAGCTATTTTGCTTGTTACTCTATATATCAATTCACAAACGATCGGTAGAGCTTTGGGCTGCACTTTTTTCGTGGGCTTAATGTGGCCCATGTACATGTCTACATTATTCCACCGCCCCATTATCATCTATCAACAATGTTCACTGTTCAACATAAACATGGACATATTTGGTGGGCCATGGACCGATGGGTCGGGCCCATGAACTACATAATGCACTAAAATTCCATATGTCACTAACAAACTATGGGCCTAAGCACTATGGACCCTAGTGTGGATCATTCTTGATTGTGGTTTATGAAATGGGCCCATTGGTTGTTGCATGCAGAGGTGGGCAAAAAAACAGGTTAATGAACCGAACTAGAAAAAAAACCGAAACCGGTTTTTTTTAAACCGGTTTTTTGAAAACCGGTTTGACCCAAACTGAACCGCCGGTTTATGAACCGGTTTATAAACCGATTTTTGAACCCGTTTTTTTAGAAAGGTTAAGAAACTAAAGTACTAAAGGGTACATGATATTTAATATGTGACATGTGATTTTCAGATTCAGAATGACATTGTGTCATTGAAATATTGAATGACCTACGTTTGTTGTATTCCTTTTCTAACCAAATGCAGGCTAAGAAACTAAAGAAGTACTAAAGGACATGCCATATTTAATAACTATATTTCATACATTTAATACTAGATGTCATTTAATAAGTAGAGGGTAAAGGGTATAGACTAATACTAGATGTTATTTAATAAGTAAAGGATCATTCGCAGTCTAATAAGTAGTACCGATACTGTTTAGAGCTAGAGCTTAGAGCTTAGAGCTAGTGATAGACTGATAGGTAGTACCGATACTGTTTATCATACTTACAAATTTTCAACCGGTAAATTTTCAAAATTTCAAAATTTTAATTTTTCATACACATTATTTTAGTATAAGTAAAAGGGTTGGATGTTGGGGTAAATTATAGAGTCTCAAAACACAAAAAGAATTTTTCTAAAAACCCAAAAAACACTCTTAAAAAATATCATTCGTTGCATAATCATCAACCAAACTTACCATTGGAAAAAAATTCATTACTCAAACCGGTTTACGGCAAACCGGTTTGTAACCGGTTCGTATCGGTTCAAAATTTTGGATGGGAAAACCGGTTTAAAACCGAATCGGTTTTGGCCAAAACCGGTTCGGTTCAAAAACCGGTTCAGGTTTTTTAAAAAACCTATTTTGTACACCTCTGCTTCCACACAATTCTTAAAAATCCTGCCTGCCTCGCACCGAATCCTCATTCCACCCATAAACATATCAAAATCGGATTAAAATCAAAAGATGGTAGATGGTTTGGGTTGAATTGAAACCAGGTCTGGTTATCTTTTTATCCATAAAATTGCTAAGATGGTTTTGCAATATTTTTGTAAAAAAAGTTTAATTGTTTTTTGCAGGGTATTTGATTATTGAATCATTTTCAAGTAACGAAGAAGTGATGCTTTAAGAAAGAGAATTGATGAATTATGCTTCTGTTTTTTTTCACCAAGAATCAGGTTTCTTTTTTTATTAGATTTTTATAGATTAGTTTTTGGTTAATGTTTTCATTTTTATATATAGTTTTGTTATTATTTTGAGAAAGCAAGAAATTTTTGGAAACTAGGGTGTTTGGGATTGGTTATTAGTATATGCTTTTTGCATGTTTTGTGTGTGTTTAGAATTGCTTATTCAAAATGTGTATCTGTTACATTTTGTTTTGACACAGTAGATAAACAGTTTGGTGTTCGGGATTGCTTTCCGAAAAACTGCTTATCACATTATTTCTCAATGGAATAGGCTGTTTTTAATGAGCAGCTTCAAACTGCTTTTTCAAAACAACTTACTTTGAAAAGGCGTGAGTAGATAAGTTGTTTTAATAAGCACTTGACAGACGCGATTGCTTACTGAAAGTATTAGGCTTTGTTTGTTTTTTCAATTTCACCTCTTCTAACCTCTTCTCACCTCTTTTGTCTGAAGCGGGAAGAGCTTTTTTGTTTGTTTTTTGCAGAGAAAAGTGGTAAAAAGCTCTTATAACCTCTTCAAAAATTAAGACAAAAAATTTCACTTATAATCTATTCTTCTCTCTTCTTCTAATACAAACCCTCTTCTTCTCTCTTCTTCTAACACCAACCCTCTTCTTCTAAAAAAAACAAATGGTCTTATTATTTGTAAATAAAGAGCTTAGATGCACATCTTTTGCAGACATGGTTTGAAGATGAAGAGGTAAAACATCTGAAAAAACAAACGAAACCTTAGTCTGTTTATTGCTTTATATGTAATCTATGATACAGATGTTGATCACATTTTATAATGGGTATGTTTGGCTTTTAGATTAGTGTTAAGCCCAGGGCGCACGGAATAGTTGTGCCTGATGGGGCAACAAGGAAAACCCAACCAACACATGGTCTAGAATTGTTAAGTTCGAATGGAAACATTAAATTCGGCTCAAGCTTATGTGATTAATTTAATGGTCTTGTTAGTTATGGTTCTCGATAGGTGGCGATGCTTAGATAATAAGCGCGATTAGATTTCATGAATGTCTCCTGTTAAAATGAGGTGCTTTCACTACACTTCGAGAACAATTGTATTCACCTTATTCCTAGATTCTTAAATGTGAAGCAGAGGTTGACACTGATTATTTTCTGATCTTGGGAACGAACTAAAAAGGAAGCTCGCGCGTTCGGATGTCAATGGTTTCATTCGTTGCTAGAATAATATTATCGGAGAAATGACTGTTAAAGAAACATTGGCTTTTTCTATAAGACGCCAAGGCATTGGATCACGTTATGGTTAGTTTCTGATTATTTGCATTCCACATTTTTATTAAAGATGTATAAAGTTTTGTATAACATAATTTCTACATTTTGTTTTCCGGATATGTTGTAAAGTTATCAACAAGAGAAGGCGATGCAAAAAGAAAACCTGAACCTGATCTTTATATCTACATGAAGGTACAAATCTAATCATCTACTTTATGTTCGAGATTTGCACGTAAAATCTTTTGCACTTTTTTGTTGTTATCCAGGCTGCTGCAATCAAAGGTCAAGAAGCCAGCGCGATCACATATTATACTCTCACGGTATGATCATGTTAATCAACATGTCAAAACAACTTATAACGGGTCAAGGTTGTTTAGTTTTTTTTATCATTCGAACTCTAGAATGGATGGTTTTCAGAATCGGTACATTAGATTTGTGGTTGTAAAGTTCTGTTTAATAATACTTGCAGTCACATAGTGTCAGATACACAAATTCGTTTATGAGAGATGATGTAATGGGGAAGATGCAACTGAACCTGGTGATGAAACTAAGCAGAAGATGTTGGACATACTGAAACACTTTCATTCAGATGAAGAGGACAGCATGCATAATGATGATGGTAAGTAATAATTAAGCCCGTCTCTCACTCTCCATATACATCGTATTCTTTGCATTTTTAGCATCCCGACTATGAAATAGTTCTTATTAGTTGTTTGTCTTCAGGATTAGTGGATTTAGCTTTATCACAGGAGGCCATTTAAAAGATCATATCTGGTATGTTATAGATCACTTCTCTTTTACTATTAAGCAGCATATAGGTGGATTGGGTAACGGGTCAAAAAGGCTTCTGAACCATTTTGGAAACTTCTGTTGAACTTTATAAATAACATGTTGGCGTTCCATGTAAGGAACCCATGGGAACCCGGGTGGTTAAAACCCTCACCTAAAAAATCTCTCTCATCATAGATGAAACCATCATATTCAGCCTATTACAAATGAAGAAGCCGACCCATTGAACCAAACCCACAAGATTCCTCCTGGCTAAAAACCGCACTAATCTCCAATTAGTTAACTCACAACTTCTTTAAGTAGTGCACCATGGTTCTCTTTTTTTAGTTGCCGATGAGCTTGACAAGATGAGGTCACATATAAACTTTAAACCACACACGTTTGGATCAGATGTTTTTCCAATTTAAAGCTCATATCACGTCTTTATTTTTGATATTTGCATCATGACTCAATAAAAAAGGTGACCACATTTACTACTATTAATTAGAAATCTCAAAACCCTTTTTATAATACAACTAAGTAACGCACGACTTATGTATTGAACCTAATTCTCAAATTTTACAAGAAACTTTGTTACCTTTTTGTTGACAGTATGTTGATGAATCATTTAGAACGTGTTGTGGGCAGTGCAACCACGGTAGGAATGGAAGCCACAAGGAAACAATGGTTGAGCGAAACAAGCAGAGTGCTATCATCAAGTTAGACTTTTTGCTTCAACACTACTAGAATGAAAAAATTATGACGTATATTATATGTATACTTTGTTGGAAACATGGTTAAAAACATGAAAAAAAAACTTAATTACCCGATTCGCAACAGTAACAAATTGGCTCCCGGCGCAACGCGCGGGTTAAATTCCAACTTGTTGTTTTCAATTCTGTTACAAATTGGGCTTGTAACAGCCTTTTTAGCTCGTGACTCATTTGGGCTCTAAAAACAAAAAGAGATCGACTGTCATTTTTTTTCCTTCCTACTGTTCATCATTTTTTTAGTATTCATGTCTTAGTTTATTTGAAAAAAACCTTGTTTTGCTTCTGAACTAAACTCGTTGCTAGTTTATTTTCTTCATAACTTATTTTAGTGGCTTATTGGTGTTTACAGCTTTTGAAAAGCTTATTTTCAAGAAAGGGTCACGGCTTATTAGAGGACAGAGGTTCTATAGCTTATTCAAGCTTACCATATTTTCGTTAGCTTTTTTGTTTTCCTTATTTTGTAGCTTATTTCGTTGGCTTAACTGCTTATTCTTGTGGTATACGAAGCTTATTTTCTGGTATTACTTATTGTGGTCCACGGTTTGAACACAAGGTGAAAAGGAAGTTTCCCGCCAGCCCCCACTAGTTCCTTCTCTAGGTGACACCATCGGTGGTGCACCAATATATATATATATATATATATATATATATATTTCTAATAATTAATGAAATTATTTTATTATTAACTAGTACACCAAAATAAAATATTAATAGAGATAAAATTTTCTTGTCCACAAAATGTTACCTTGATGTCACATATTCTTTATCCCTGGGTACTTTATATGGTTTTACAAAAACCATACTATTTGGCATTGAGCCCTACATCTCACAACCAACTTTTACATGAATTTTTATTATTTTTAATCTCAAAACCCACTCCAACCCTCTAAACCAAACTGCACCTTAAATTAGTTATGACTCACACAAAAGGGGTATCAAAACTTCTTTTGAATCATAGGATATTAACAAGCATAGTTGTCCGCGCGTTGCTGCGGGGCGGTGTTTCTTTTATCATAGATGTTGGTGTTTTTCTTAAGCATTGGTCGCACGTTGATGTGGGGCGTTATTTTTTTTATTTTTTTTTGTATTTTGTTTTTTGTGCGGCTATGTGTTGGGCGTCGTGTCGTGGGTGTTTTTTGATCAGAATAAATCAACTCTTGTAATTTTTTTTCTTATTTTGTGCCGAGCAAAAAAAAAATTAATTATTTTGTGCAATAGTTTCTTTTTTTTCATATAGACTTATGTGTTTAGTCTCATGTCGCGGATATTTTTTGATCTGAATAAACAAGTACTTTTGTAATTTTGTACTGAACAATTTTTTTTTTTAAGTTGCCTAGTTATAGAAAAAAAAAAGTCAAATGGGTAGGCCCAAAGTGGGAGCCCAATGAGCCGGTTACTGTAGCACTGTAGCAAGCGGTTCAAAACGACGTCGTTTTTTTTTTTTTGTATTTTGTTTTTTGTGCGGCTATGTGTTGGGCGTCGTGTCGTGGGTGTTTTTTGATCAGAATAAATCAACTCTTGTAATTTTTTTTCTTATTTTGTGCCGAGGAAAAAAAAATTAATTATTTTGTGCAATAGTTTCTTTTTTTTATATGGGCTTATGTGTTTGGTCTCATGTCGCGGATATTTTTTGATCTGAATAAATAAGTACTTTTGTAATTTTGTACTGAACAATTTTTTTTTAAGTTGCCTAGTTATAGAAATAGAAAAAAAAAGTCAAATGGGCCGGCCCAAAGCGGGAGCCCAATAAATTGGGCCAAAAAAGTCACTGTAGCAAGCTGTGGGAAACGACGTCGTTTCCCACCTCAAATGTGTATATACAAGCAAAAGAACCCGCGCGTTGCGGCGGGGCTAATTTTTTCCCGAATAATTTTTTTTTACGTTTCGGGGGGTTTTTTTTTTGGCGATGCGTTATGGCGGGGCTAATTTTTAATATTTTCTTTTTTTGTATGATTCGGGGAAAAAAATTTGCGTTGGGACGGGCTAATTTTTTCCCGAATATTTTCTTTTTTTGTGACGTTTTGTAAATTTTTTTACGGGAATTTTTGTGTTAGAAAATCGTAAATAGTTAAAAGGTGAGGGTCCGTTTTCTATTTTTTTTTACTTTGGGCCAGATTTTGGGCCACATTAGTTTGTCGACAAATGTGTGTATTAGTAATAATTTTTTTATATGGCTTATATGTTGGGCCTCATGTTTAAAGTGTTGTTTTTTTTTGC